>VZRF01008113.1:361030-605141 GCA_013396875.1 Vireo altiloquus | reverse complement strand
GGCGGCGCGCAGACACGGCCCGGCCCGGCTCGGCTCGGCACGGCTGCCTGGCGGGGAGGGAGCACTGTCCGCGGACACGTGTGGGACCGCATGGCGTCACCCAGCCCCGACCCCCGCACGGTGCTGCACCAGGCATGGGACGAAGGTCCCGGAGGGGTCACTCTCCCGGAGGAGTTCCCCCTCTCCCCTTGCTTTGCTCACGGGTGTCCCGAGCCTGCCCTGCAGCAGTCCTTGATGAGAAAATGTCGAATGCGGGAGGCACGAACTTTTTGGGGTTCTTTTTGGAGGGGTTATTTTTTTTGCGGGGGCCGGGTGCTCCACACCGGGGTGAGTTTCCCAGCCGCATCCCCGGCCCGCGGCAGGGACACGCTCTGCCGTGCGCAGTGTCCCACCAGCTTGTCCCGAGGGGCTGCAGAGCTGGGGCTGGCAGGCAGTCTGTGCCAGGGATGTGATAAGGGGCTCCCCGTGCTAGGGGCCCACTGGAGACAGGCTGTCAGGGGGCATCTGCAGCTCTGCATGTATTGGTGATGCTGGTGATGGGGGCAGAAAACACATGCAATGGCAGAAGTCACACTGGTGGTAGCAGCGTGGGGAGCAGTGGGGGAGAAATGGACGTACAAAGGAGTGCGGTTCTCCCCACTGCCGGGCATCACCCCGGGAATCAGCTCAAACTCGGGTGCTAAGGGATGCGAAGGAGGCCCAGATCTGCCTTCTTCCCTCTGCGCATTCACCAGTGGGAGTTGTGGCTTCAGCCTGCAGACCTGCAGCCCCTGGGATCCCCTCTTTGCCAAGCTCAAAGGAGGGGCATGCACCATGGCTGCTGAAACAGGCATTTCCTGTACTGTCTTTCCCGAGAGTGGCACGTCCAGCACAAGCACCCAAGAGCACGAGCAGCGGGAACACTGAAAGGGAGATGGGTGTCAACCAGGGGAGACCATTCTAGCACTTGTTTTATGCGAGGTCCTGTAAAATGGAAGGCACAGAGTGCATGGAGCATCCAGACACAGCTGCAGGTGAAGAGGAAGCAATGTGTAACCTTTGCTTCAATCTCCTCTGCTCCGTCTAACATTGAGTTGTCAGGAAATAAGGAGCTTGGCCTCCATTTCAGGGTGATTCATGCTTGGCTCGTGGGGGTGAAAATGTCAGCTGCTGCTGATTTAAGGGAAGAGACTGCCTGTTTCTGTGGGCAGTGGTGGAAGGTAATTCAATTAGGGCGGTGGTACACTGCTGGCACAGCTGCAGTCAGCTCTTCATGCACCTGACATGCAGATCAGGATGGTGGATGAGAGGGTTCTGTGCCCATGCCCAGTAAACCCATTTGAGAGTGAAAGCAGCTCCTTCTAAAGGATATATATATAGATATATGTACACTCTCTACACAGGGAGTGTAGCTGTTTGGATTTTTCCAGTGCTGCGGTTATGGGTATGAATTCCAACCCAACAGCCACCCAAGAACCAGTTTTGTAGGCTCTCCTTTGGGAGCTGCTCTTGAACTGTGAGCTTTTATGCACTTTGTGATTTTTACACACTCCTTTTGAAAGAATGTATAAAACATAGCTATTTACTATATGGTTTAATCCTGTCTATTCAGTGTAGATCTTTATTGTATACCTTTGTGTTCTGAGAATGAACCCCACATGGCAATGGGCTGGTTGATTGTTTCTGGCAGTTTTGTTCCCAGACTCCTGGGTTATTCTTGCCTGAAGGCAGAACAGCTGCAAGGGGAGATTTATCCTGTGGATGCTTCCCAATAACATCAGGATTGCAGGAGATCTTTAAGAAGAAGGTGTCCCTGGGACCAGCACCCCAGGGAGATATTAGGTTGCACGTGTACCCTATCAGGGAGGTATCCCATCAGGGAAGGACCCCTTGTGCAGTGCAGGTGCTGGGTGGGACAGGGCAGGATCCGGACGTGGGGCTGGACAAGCTGTTCTGCTGTGTCAGACAGAAAAACTGCTGCTAATGCTTCTGCCACCTGTATCTAAGGGCACCAGAATCTTGCAGGGAGGTCGGTGGGGAGAGTGTAATTCCTTCAAGGGACTTTTCCCCCTCCTTTCACTTCTCTCCATGAACAAGTTCCTGCCTGTGTGTTTTCCCAAGCTGCTTCACCAGGAGCTGGAAAAGGCGAGGTGGAGAGCAGAGACAGGCAGTGACTACTGTCAAGGAAAACAATGGTTTAAAGCTATTTTGAGCTTTGTGGAAACAACAATTTATTTTGGTTTTGCGGCCCCAAGGAAGAGAAGAGCAAGCTTCTGTCTCCACCACAGGATCTGTTTAGTCCTGGGTGGCAGATATGCCTCAGTGGCACACAGAGGCTGCACCCAGCCCCGTGGGCACCGTGGGACATACTGTCTTCTGTCGGCCCCCACAGTGACCTGCAGAGTGTTGTGGGACTCAAGATGTGTCTGTGGCAGCTAGAGAAAACATTCAGAAGCAACCAACATCTGCTGGGTCCTCCCCAAGAGAACTTTGGAGTTGTGTTTCCAGCTCTTGAGGTCTCGAGTGAGGAGTTGGCTTTGCTCCATGGGCAAGTTCATCAGACCCCAGTTGGGAAAGCAGAGGATATGGGTGGGATATCCTCTGTGTGAGCTCCTGGAAGTCCCATACTGGTAGTTTCTTAAGCCCACTGCAGTTTCTAAAAATAGACTGTATGGCAAAGGCTGTCTTGATGATGAACAGGGTAAGTGCCAGTCAACTAATGTTATTCCTGTGTAAGTGATCTGAACATTACGCAGACTGAATTTAATTTCACAATTAATTATGCCAGAAGACCACAAGTATTGGAGAGGTGCCTTTGTTAAATTAATCTCATGGAAATAATTATTGGCTCCAAGAAAAGGGGGTTGCATTTTCAGATACAGATAAGACTAGTGTGGGAAGGACACTCATCCTGTGCACCAAATCCAGATGAAAGCCCATGGCCAAGATGCTTGGTGAGAAGTGCCAGTGCTGAGGCCAAGGGTGGCACCCCATGTACATGCCACCTCCAGAATCTTGGGAAGAGGATCTGTGCAAGCCCCAATATGCCAGCACTGTTGCATAAGAGGTGCCCTTGTCTTGAGCCTCAGCCAAAATCTGACTTGTTATTATGGCCAAAGACACCCAAGTTGGACATGCAATTTCCAGAGCTGGATGTCTGCAGCAGCACTTGCACACAGATGTGTCCATTTTCTGTATCTGCCTGTAGAGCTGTGTGCAAAAGATGCAGCTCTCACCTTGTGTCTTCATGTCATGTCCTGCTGTTTCCACATGCCTTGACAAGTCAGTGCATCAGCTGAGCAGAGGCAACTGCCCATCTACACAGCATCTATACAATATGCATCTCTTAAACCATAAACCATAACCATAAACCATAAACCTTTTTTGGTATAGATTAAAAGGAACAAAATCCTTTTGCCTCTGTTGGAGGGAAACATCAGAAGCAGGGACAGCTAGCTCAGCTGAAGTGAAGGAGTCAGATGAATATCCATGATGCTAAGGCATTATTAACCAAAGGCATTATTAACCTTGTGAATTTCTCCTCCCACCTCTCCCCCCTTTGTGGCTCGATGTCCCTCCTGGACACACCTCTCATTGTGAATTCTCGATGTCACACCTTGTTTGCTGTGCATATCACCACGTGAGTCGTCCAAGACAATTAATCACTCCAATCCTGATTGAAAATTCTCAGTCCTTCAATTTTCTGGGTGCATTTGACTGAGAAATGTCCTTGCAGAGACAGGGAAAAGAAGAGTTTCCAATTCATTTGCAGATATTTGATTATTTCAAAAGCTGTTTTTGTGAAGCACCTCATAATTCATAAGGTCATATGGCTCCATATCCTGAAGGAAAACCCAGGCAGCACGGCTTCTCAGTCCAAACAGGCATAAACAAGCTGGCCAATGGCAGGCTCAGCTCTCACACAAATCACGCAGCAGCTAAAGGGGTCAATTCTCGCCTGATACGAGGGCGTTTGGGTCAGAAAATCTGGTCACGCTGTGGTTCTGTTTGAAGCAGGGAACGTGAGCAGTATTAACCTGCACTGAATGTGGGAATCACAGAGGCTTCAGGTGCTGGGGCTCTTTGGGCTTCAATAATAAAGAGAGAGATAATAAAGAATCACACAAAGTGTGCTGATATTAAACAGCAGAAACTTACTGGAAGGAGAAGAGTTACTATTCATTAAAACACATGCTGTTCCTTGGCTGCAGAGCTCCTACTTACATGCCTTCCCCATCATCAAGCTTCATCCCCTGATACTCTTTCGAGGCCACACATCTTCATTCCTTGCTGCTGTGCAGGGAGTGTGGCCCTGCCTACCCCAAAGTGGCTTTGCAACACTGCAGGGGTTGTTGGTGGGATAAGATCTGCAGAGATCTGTAATAGATCCTGCTGTAACAGGAGGCCTCCCAAAACCAAATGTCCGTTTCAATGTTTATGCTAAATGTTGACTATCATAATGAGCTACTATGTATTACAGTATTGGCTTAATTCTCGTCTCTGAATTTGGTCCCTTCTGGTGTTGGAGCAAGGTTTTATCTGTTGAATCACTATCATCATCAGACGTAGTCTATACGCACCGAACTGTCCTCCAACAGCCCATCTCCTCTTCTGGAGGCTGTGGTTGGGGGTATGGTTGCCATGGTGGTGGCAAGACAATTAAAATGGCTTTATAATCAGCTGAAGGTACTGACTGTTTCCAGGATACTATATATCCTAATCAATCTCAACTCCAACAGACCTTGGAGCAAAGCCAAATCCAATGACAGCAGTTGGTGGCATTTAATATTTTTCTTTCTCCTCCAGGCCCCCAGGGTTAGCTTTCCTGCATGTGTTTGTAGCTGCAGTTCAAGGTGAAAAAAACCTCCACCTTTTCTGGCTGTGGTGTCTTTCATTCTGCATCCTTAATTTGAGCCATGTAGCACACAAAATGTGTGAAGTTACCACCATTCCTCTGACCTCTTGACCTACCAGAAGCTGAACTGGCTTCTTTGCATCGCCTGATGTGGGTGCTGCCCTTGTGATGAGTGCAGGGAATAAGGGATCTCTCTGTGGTAGGCTCCTCCTAACAGGCTGTGCTTCTCCTCTTGCCAGGCCATTCCCCGTGGGTGGTGGGGGCTGGAAGCAATATGTTGGAAGTCACACTGTATCCCAACAGCTTGGGATTCAGAGCTGTCAAGCAGTGGCTCGTTGTTAGTACAACTTCTTCCAGAACGCCAGAAAAAGAAAAGGAGGCTTGAAACTTTTTATGACCTGCTGACACATGAGTCTGGTAGGAAACTGACTGTGAATCTGGAGAAGTAGTGGAGGGGTTTGGAAATTTGCTGCTGTGCTGCTGCTCATTACAGGGTTGTTTTTTCCTACAGGTAGCAATGTGAGCCAGAGGGCTCCTCCAATTTACATCTGGTTGTTCCAGCTGGCTTACGTGGATCTACTTTGTGGTGTAGGTGCTACCCTGCGCTTGGTCAGCACTTCGCAGGAGTGGGTAGCATTTTTGTGAGGGCTTTTTGTATATTTGCCATGATTCAAGAACAGCTGAATTCCCATTTTAGAGAGTTTGTGACCTACATGAGCCCTGAGGTGACTGTGTAGTCCCAGATAGGAGGCTGGGCCAGCTGTGTCCTGCAAGTTTGGATGAGTTTGTGATATGAGACTAAGGGTGGCACAAAATGCTACTCCTGACTGCTACTACTAAGAAAACTTAACTCAGGGCTGCTCTGTGTGGCACTGGGCACCTCCCCAGTGCAAGTGCAACCATGGGTTTCAATTTCAGGGCTATTCCACATTTTATGGTGGCACTGTCTAGCTCAGTTTTCTTTTTTTTGTATCGTCACTTACAAGCAGAACGCTTCAAGCATCAAAAACTATCAGCATTAAACTAAAATTAACTTGAATCTAACTGAGGTTTATGGCCCTACTTAAACCTTCTAGAGTTGTGAACCCTGTTTTGGAAGAGGCAATCTCTGCAATCAATCAATCAATCAATCCCATGCCATCAATCACTGTACAGCATTTGCTTTAGATAATCAGATCTTGCACAAATCTGAATTTTTAGCATGCCCATAGATTTGCTAACTCTTCACTCTCTGTTGGGATTTACCTGATCCCTCCAGCTGGAAGAGTCTGCCAACAGCCTCCACCTCACAGAAGGGGCCCTCCATCCAGGCCAATGCTCCTGGCATCTGCTGAAACAACAGATTTGGAAACATTAGCCTGCTCCATTAGGCTCCAGGTTAGAGGGCCAGTTAAAGTCCCCAAGGTATACCAAAAACCTTGTCTGGAGACTATTTCTCCGTTAAGGAGCCTGCTACCTTCAACACTTAACTCAGTGACCAAAGACAACAGCTTGAAAAAGCCTTAATTTCCAAAGATAAGCAATTTAGCTTTGTAAATTAAAAGTTGCGGGTTTCTTTAAAGGCTCTGTTTGAACATATTTTTTCCATGACTCCCCCTTGACACCATTAGGTCTTTCTGGCAGCCCATTTTGGATGATTTTGTTTCAAAATATGTTTAGAAGCTTAGGTTCTAAAGAAGGATAATAATTACCCAACTAACAATGAACTTAACCAACCACCCGAGGAGTTGGAATGATTTACAACTTTCAAAGGAGCTGATGCTAGCTTGCCTTTTGTCTTTCTACTTAATGCCTCTCTAATATTCTTCTCTGGACACAATGCCTTTATGAACTGTTTTTTCTCCATTTTTTTTTTCTTCAATAGAATGCCAAATCCCCCCACCACCTAATTCTCTGCATACAAAAGAAGATTTAATATCCTCTAAATGACTATAAAGAACAAACCTACCAGATGGCAGACTTCATTGCTCAAGGGGGATGCAGGCTGCTTCTCTTGGAGAAACATTTCAATGTGGTTTTGAAAGAGAGAGTCATTAGATGTATTCATATTTTCCTTAGTGGGGTGCTGTGATATAACTCAGGAAAGGTGCAAGAAGAGGGAAATACATTTTGCAATCCAACAGAGGAAACAAATAGAGCTGCATGAGATGCCTTTTTTCCTAATTTCTTGAATCTCTCTGAGAAACGTGTTGACTGTGACCTTGAGAACCTCTGCAGAAGTTTTGAGATGTAGTGTCTTGATGCTATGTATAATTTCACAAACTCAGAGAAAGGTTTAAGAAAGTTACTAGCATTCAGAGACTTCTTCTCCAGATTTAAAACAAGGATGTTGCTGACATGTAATCAATGCTCCTCAGGAAGAAATTGTTCTACTTCATTCTCTTTCCATTTTTCCTATGTCAGAAGCTGACAAGATTAGTTGATTAAAAGGATTTCTTTAAGAACACGTTTGCATCTCACTTATTTTCCAAGTATTTGGCTGAATAATTCATCTGACACATAGCTGAATCATGGATCGTTGTAGATTATCTGAGAAGAGATCACAATATTTATGTATGGACCTATTGCTCAGACTTATTTGCTAAATAATTTATTGGAATAATCTGTGCTTTGTGTCTCATTTGTGGCCAGTTCTTTGGGAGATGTTGATATTCTGATGATGTGATGTGTTTCTGTTCCCGAGTGGGTGAGTGTAACTTTCTGGAATTATTTTGTGATGTAAGTGGCTGTTATTATGAGTCTGAAATATGTTTTCATGCTAAATTCACATTTGGTGAGTATTCCTTCCAGAAAATGTGTTCCCTAGGATAACTGTGGAAAGCAAACACAAAAAAAGGAAGGAACACAGTCAAAGCAAATCCATAAAAAGATTCAGATGCACAGAAATGTGTTTGCAGGACACACTTATCCCTGCTGTGAAGCAATGTGATAAAGGACATCTCAGATTTACACGGCAGAGATGGTTACATGCCAGCCAGCTACATATCCTTATGGACAACTTGAATGATGATCTGCTGCCAGATCTGCTACCAAACAAATGACCCACAGTCTCTTGTGTTCTCCTTGGGATGTAGGTTACACAGCAAAGTACCAAGCAAAGCAAAGTGTAGCATTACAGATCAAATGAAAGAGAAAAGATAAAAAGGGCATATTAATGGGGTGGCAACAATCTTGGTATTAAGGGTGAAGAAAATAGGGTATTTTATGTGTCTCCTAATTGACACAGTAGCCTATCGTAATGGCCACTACCTGATACCTTGAAAGCAAGAGAAAAATTTCCATCATGATTTAGTGATCAGCTTTCATGCTGAATTTGGAGATCTGATCTCCTTATCTTTGCAAGTGCTACTGGGAGACCTGCTTGGTAACAGGAAGAGAATTCAACCTAACAACAGCCCATTCATCCTGGTGCAGTGTCAGGCAAAACCTAAGCGTTTCTGTAGAATATTAATTCTCTACAGACTTTTGCTTCAAATCATGTTTGCCGGGCACCAGAATGTATTTTAACAGAGCCAAAAAGAGGCCTTACCCTCACAGGAATTCAGCTGAACTGTGTTTCTCCCCACCATAAAAAAGTAGATTCACATAATATACCTGTCACAATATAGTCATATAGCTCCATGGGGAAAAATTCTGGATTTAATCCCAGCTACCAGTCAGGAAGACAGGTTGTAGTTTTCTCCCCCTCTGGTACTCACATATATCTCTAGATTTTTAAGGATGTCTTTGGGCCATCTATAGAAAACACATTGACTTTTTTAGAGCTTTGTCCGTGTCCATACAGAGATGGTAGGATGGTATTTTTCAGTACATAAATACGTACATTGTACACTCTACATCAAACTCCCTGGTGCACCCTGCTTATTTATCATAGTCTAAGGTGCTCCTCTTGACAACCCTTGTGCATATGCTATTTTCTCAATACTTGGGAGATATCCTGAGGTTCAGAGGTCCCTTCCTCTATTCTGTACTCTACAAATTTACTGGCAGTAATTTGTGGGAGACCTTTCCAAAACTACAGGAATACTGATCTGGAGGCGTAAGTGTATTAAACCACTGAACTCCCGTGATTCACATCCTTTCCTGACAACCATTAATGTTCCTGGCACCATTTTCAAATTACTATTTGGCAGATGGAGGACATGCTGCTAAGTGCTATGATTATGAGATTCATTAATACGGACGGGATTATGCACATGCATTTGTAGTTGGGCAGGCAGAAGAATTTACATCTGAGGCTTCCAAAGACACTGGATACTGAGGTGATACAGCTGTAGGAAATGATACCATAGGAAGATGAGATAAAATTTTGTGGAGAAGTTACATGAAGCAGTTTTACTTGCTGAAATTTTTGTTTCAGGGCTTACCTAGGCAGCAACAACTGGTGAGAACAGGTAGTGGTTCAGAACTGGATGGTCACTGCTACTGGCAAAGCTTTTGGATGACAAAGACCAATTAGATCTGTGAGCAGAGCCCAGAGCTACAAGAAAAGAGCATGAGTGTGCCCATCCAAGTGGGCAGCCATGCCACCATTACCTCTGGCATCTTGCTGCTGATCAGGAGCTCACCAGCTGGGCTTGGGAGAGCAGCTACAGCAAATGCCACTGAATTTGAAATGGGGAGGTTTCTGCTCTGTCATGTCAAAAGCCTGGAAATGTGCAAAAGTTGGAGCTGGTTTTAAGGGTTGTAAATGACAGACACATACCTGGTCTTTTCCAGCAGGACCAGCTATTTTCTGTGGTTTTCAGAGGCTGACTGATCACTATAAAATATTGACTGAGGGTAATAGGAAGTGGAAAGACCTGTGATGCTATGTTGTTGCAAAAAACAGGTCTGGGTGCTGGAATGAAGTGAGACATTTGTTCTATAATGAACATTGGTTCCTCTTCTTGTTCTGGGCATCTGGATTCAGTGTATGCTCTGTTTCCCTGGCCAAGGAGGCTCTTTGTTGGTGGTTTCAGCATGAAGGAAGAATTATTTAGCTTTGTGCAGAGTGGTTGCAGATGATCACTGGCATGTATTTCAGGAAGATGGATAGGAGGGAGGTGGTACTTCATGAGAAGGGTGGGTGTTTCTCATCATGATGTGCTTCATGTGATAAGTGCCTGCAGTTTTTTTGCACATCCATAAGAAGATTTCCTGAAGGAAATATTGGAGGATGAATGTGAGTGGGAGCAGGAGGAAGAAATTTAATGTTTTAGGCAGATGGGGAAAGTAAAATGACCAAAATAATCATGACCACAACATACTGGATGTTTGGTGTGCTGAGGATAGAGTGTGATTTTTGGCCTGTGAATGCACTGTAACCAACTCTGATTGCTCCTTGGAGTATTGATAGTGTGTGGGCATGATCTGTCATTTAAGGGTTGAGCTGGATCTACGTGACCTTTTCCAGTCAAATGCACCAAAATGAATTTGAGTGATGAAAGTAATACATGATGTGTTGAATAAAACCTCAGAGAATGCAGCAAGGAAGCACACAAACACCACAGCTGTGAGCGAGATGTCTGGTTGGACTGAGGACATATAGGATCACAGAAAGGTGCCAAAGTGGGGCTGGCAGTAATGAGGGCCCCAGGATGGCGTGTGCCCTGAGTTCCTTGGGATGCTCCACGCCAAATCCTGTCTCTCCAGACGTTTTGTTCTGCTTTGTCCATCCTTCCAGGGTACCTCATTCCCTTTATTTGGGAGCACCTCAGGATGTGCCATCTCCCTGCTGTCTCTGCAGCCTCTCTGCGGGGATGCACTCTGCTAGGATGCCCTGGCACAGATTCTCTCACAATTTTTTTCCCATTCAGGTACCTGTCAGCCTCCCTGTGCAGGATAACACTTCTTTTCACATAGGTTCCATGCTATGAGTGCTGAGGGACATGATAAAACATCTAAGTGCTTATTGTCCATTCCCAGTTTCCATGGCAACCATGATAAAACGTTTATTTTCCTATGTTTCAGGAATGCCATTCATCTCCTTTCTTCCCACTCCTCAGTTCCTTTCAGGAGGAGGCAATGCTCCCTCTGCTTCCTCAAGGACAGACTGCTGTGGCAAAGGCTCAGTGCTGCCCACGCCTCCAGGTCAGATGTTACAGGGCAGCACTGAGTGGCTGTTACATCACCTTGTTCCAACACCCAAGATCCAAACAGGTCTTGTCTGAAGATGCAATGGTCAGGACCTCACCAGGAGCCATCTTAGCTCTCCTTGTGCTTGCAGGTGTGGAAGAGAGGAGCCAGCTCTCTTCCAGAGGAGTATCTTTGCCTTGCAGGGGTGGGCCATCTGGGTTTTGATTTCCCTTACAGAGAACCTACAGAGTAGCACAAGTGCACTGCAAGTTAACTGAGTTTCCCAGAGGTCTTCCTAAACACTTCACAGCACCCTAAAATCTGCCTGCACCTTGGTCAGCCTTGGGAGCTCAGTTGCAGGAGCTCAGTGCTGACAGCTCATCTTCTTAATTAGCTGAGTGAAATAATAAGTTGGAGAATCTTTCCTAGAGAGTTTTTCTGCCTGGGATGTATTAATGTTATACACATACTGGGTTCAGAGTGTGTTTAATTATTTAATCAATGTATTTTTGGTCACTGAACCCTGCATTGTGAGAGCTACTGCAGGTGCACAGAGCTGAGCAAACTGCTAGCAGCATGGGAATGGAATGGATAACAGCTGCAGGGTGGTGGTAGGAGGCAGAAAACCTCTAAGTCTTGGGTGACTTCATTTTGAGTTGTGCAACGCATTTGATGTCTTCTTCCAGGTAACAAGTGACAGGGCAAGAAGAAATGGCCTTAAGCTGCATGAGGAGCAGGTTTAGATTAGATATTAGGAAATATAAAGGATGACTGAAAGGATGGTCAAGCACTGGAACAGGCTGCCCAGCAAAGTGATGGAGTCACCATCTCTAGAAGTGTTCAAAAAACATGGGATGTGGTACGTGGAGACATGGCTTAGTGGTGAACAGAGCAGTGATAGGTTAATGGTAGGACTTGATGATCTTACAGGTCTTTTCCTGCAAGATCTTAATGATTTTGGGATTCTCTGTACAGGAGGAAAAAAGGTTGAATGTGAAACAAATAAAGAGTCAATACCTGGAGAACAGAGGTTTTATATATTATCTTAATATTTGAATGTATATTTTATGGTTTACATGTATTTACCTGCTACTGGAGGTTGTCTCTGTACCATGTTTGATGAAACTCAAGGTATTTGAGTGCATTGCTCAAATCTGGTAGGTCTCTGCTCATCACTGGCTTCCTCTGCCAATGTCCACCTTGGCAGACCCTGAGGCACTTCTAAGATGAAAAATACCAAGATGCTGGAGGTTAATTTTGTCTTGTTCCTCACTGGCAACAGGGTGGTTCTGGGAAAAGAGTCTGTCCCTCCACTGTCCTGTCTGGGAGCATAATCTATTCAGAACACTGGTAATGTCAGGGAAGATGATGCCTTAGGTTTTAACTTTTATGTTTTTCAAATCCTGTACTGCTAGTGTAATTTTGAAGTTTCCTGTAGCTTGTTAAGTGCTGTTCTCTTATACTAAGATAGACATAAAAATTAAGCCTCTCCAGCTTGCTCTCCAAGGACACCCAGACTGTCCTAGGCTGAAAAACTGTGAACCATCATCTTGGAGAGAGGGGGGCAAGCTTGAGGAAATTCCCTCATTGGCTGGGTTCTGGTTGGTGAATTTATGCTGATATAAAAGTGTGAAGAACTCGTGACCTGTCGTTCATTTTGGGATCCACTGAGGCAGGACCCTCTGGAGCCCAGAGTGTACATCTGAAGGCCTTTCAAATAAATCCCTCCTTTATTCCTGTCTAATCTCTGTTTCTAGGTAGCCATTTAAGGCATCAAAGTTACCTGCACAAATATAGTCCAGCCCCTCACAAGCTGAATAAAGAGTGAGATCACTGCCTGCCTGCCAGAGTGATCTTGCCTCCCTGCAGCACTGCGCTGGCTCCAGGAGAGGCACCCCTTCTCTGTGGCTCTCCTTGTCCTGGTGGTGCTTCTCCAGATGGAGACTGAATGTGCAGCTCTGGAGGCAGCTCTCAGGCAGCCTCATCAGGCCCTGGCAGGGTGCACAGGGCAGCTGTGCAGTGCTGCTAAACCAATATGCTGCTCCTCAAGCACTGGGAAATGACAGCCCCAGAGAGCTGGCACGTAATCAAGGTGGAGCTGTGGTGTGCTCAGGTGGTACCAAGGAGGTCAGTCCTGATAAGGAGCAATCACTTGGTTAATGTTTGGAAACATAGTATAAATGGCAATGTTAGGACCGGAGCTGTCTGAAGATCAGGAATTCCACTTCACCAAAAGGATAATTTTTCTTGCCTCCCCCTCCCTCTGAGTTCCAGGAAATTGGGGCCAGACCCATAACCTCAAGGCTCCTTAGCCCAGGAGAAGACTTTACAAATCCATCTTTCTGATTCCCCAGTTTGCAGTACCCCTAGCCCAGGGATGCTAGGGATCCAGAGAAAGGCACCCCAGAGCCTTGGCTGAACCTAACTCTTTCTACACAAGACATTCAAGTCCTTAAGAAAGCATCTCTTGGCCCAGAACTTTGCTGGAAGTTTTCCAGGAGCCCTAGACACCAAATGGCTTCACTGGGAAGTCAACCAGGACCTGTTCATGGAGGTTTCTTATGGGTCCTTTGGCATGAGCAAGCAAAAGGCCCCAGGTGCTGGTCATCATTTATGGTCTTTATTGATTGTGTTCCTCCCTGGCCTGGTGCCAGCCAGTGCCCTGACATGGCATGGAGGGCAGCATGCACTGAGGACTGCTCCCAAGTAAGAGGCAGAGAAGGACAGACTGCACCATTTTCAGCACTATCCTCCCCACACAGTGCCATTCTTTTTCCATAGCCCTGTTTTCACAGAAATAAAGTATCACCCTGCTCAACTGCAATACTATTTCAGACACTTAATAGTGGGAGAAAAACTAAGTAAAAAGATAATTCTAGGAATACTGTATTAAAGCCATAGGGACAGCACAGGGGTTCAGATGAGACCCAGAATCAGAAGTACTATGGACTGGAAATAGCTAACCTGTGCCACTTGGCTTCAGAGTCAGAGAATGGTCCCTGTTTTGATTTCATTTTTTTATTTCAGACCTAGACTAGCCAGCAAATTTGGTATGGAAGTGAGCAGCATAAGGACATCAGGCAATTTTTGTGCAAACTAATTTAGTCCCTCTGGTTTAACGGCTCCTTAATGAAGGTTTTGTGGAAGCAATAGGAGGTACAGATGCATTGTTTTGCCTGCATAACAGGCTCATAAGGGTGCTCAGGATGAAGTATGCTACATTAGAGGTTCTTCAAAATGCCAGAATCCTGAGAGCTGCCCAGCTCTTCTTTACATATTGATGGTCATTTCAGTGGTGGTGTTATACGCAGTCCATATTTTGTCTGTTTCCTCACAGACTTTTTGTGGGAGAGTTACTACATGGATTTATCCCTTAGATGGTCAGTGTACCGAATGGGGAGTGGATGTGATCCAAAGTTGGAATATATAAACTAACATTAATTTGGATTTTCACTCCTCTAGTTTACAAGTAGTTTTTGGAAACCAGTGTGGGATCCCTATGTCTGTTGAAAGGTATTTGATCAAAGACTTCAAGAAAAGGGCTAAAGAAGGGATTAGTTACAGAACTAATTCCACATCATAGCCATGAGCATCTAATCTATTTCTCAGCCATTCCTATTCCATCTAAATAGACCTGCTGTAGTGAAGCATTGAGAGGTGAAAGAGGGGGTTAAGGTACTACTCTGTTACTGCTGAAGGTATCATTTACAATTTGATGGAGGTCACACAGGAAATTAGCATGGTTGTCTCAGCTGATTCTTCAGGGCATGTCCAGTGTCTAATTTTCCTGAAATCTGCAGGTTTTGCTTTTGTTAAAAATCTACATAAATGATGTTGAAAGGAGAGATTGTAATGAACCTGTTATGTAGGCAAAACAACACATCTGTACCTCTTGCATTTATTTAACACTATATCCTTATTACCTGGGGTTTACCCTTCTGGTGTAATCTGTTTTCCCCCTCTCAGATAAAGCAAAGTAAGAGCTACCCAGGGGGCTATGAAATATATGAATTGGGGTGAGTTGGAAAGGGCAGCCCTACAGATATGCTGGACTGGGTGCACGAGCAAGGTGAGCAGATTAAGCTATATAAATATTTAAAGAGCTGTAATTAGGACTAACATGGCCTTGCTCCCAAGGTTCATTATTATACATGCACATAGCAGAAAAGCACCTAATCATGATCTTTCTCCACTTGCTTTTTCTTAAGTTTTTGACAGAATTTTTCACTCCCTAAGGTGTTCCTGGCTGGCGCTGCCTCCCTGGGAGAGGACAGGAGATTTGTCATGGCTTTCTGTGATACCAGGAAAAAAAAATCCCAGAAAGCTTTCATAGAGAAGCAAGGAGGAGATGTTTTCTCTCAGCCAGGCATCACCTGGGATGATGCTGGGATCTGGGGCAAAGAAGCAGAGGTTTCCCTGCCTGGTCGTAGCAGGACTTGAGGAACCCTTGCTGAGGACACCAAGTGTCCCACTGTCACAGTCACACAAACACCCTCCTCCTGTTAGGATGACTCCAGCTCATCTTTGGCTTCAAGGCCATATATTTTTGGCTCTGGGGCTCAGCCGTTACAACTCTCCTTGAGGCATGCAGTCTCACAAGCTAAAAACACCCCAGTTGATTAAAAAGCACAATATCCTCTTTGCTTAGCAACACACGTTTCCATGAACACCTCACACCACGAGGCTTGGTGTTGCCTCAATGCTCTTTAACTGAGCCTGATGCCAGGTCTCCTCCTGGTAACAGTGACACAAGGCCCATGGGCTGGGCCACCAGGGCAGCCATCCTGGGTTTTATGCTCCTCGCATGCAGCAGGAGCTCACCACCTTGGTACCACCACCTCTAGGCAGGGAGAGCACAGCAGGCCAGTCACTGAAGGAGAGTTGCCTTCTCCTTCAGGAGAGCACTGAGCTGTCTTTTCCAGGAGAAGAGGGTGAATGAGGGTCAGAGGCTTTTTCCAGATTGCCCATGAACAGTTCCTGTGTTGGGTGGGGAACAAACCCATAAATTCTGTCTGCAGCATCCCATGTGGGGTTGCTCTTGGTGGGGACCAGCCCCTGCAGGGTTGGTGGTGTGGGTCGGGGCCCAATGCATACATGGACACCACATTTTTAGACCTCCAGGATTTCCAGACATAGCATTTTAATTATCTGTTTGTGCCCCTTCCCACCATGCACACAGCTCAGTTTGGATGACATTTCCATTGAGAAAGACTTACTGGTCATCTGATCCAAGAGAAAGACAGAAAGAAGGAGGCAGAGTGGAAGGTGACATGTTCCTAGAGAGTGAGGAAGCTGGTGAGCACACCTGGGCTGCACTGGTCAGCAGCCTGCATCCAGAAACACTTCTGTGGAAAATTCACATACAAACACAGGGGAGAAAAAAAAAAGAAAAGAAAAAAAAAAAGAAAAAGGAAAACAAGAAAGGAAAAAAGGTTGTTTGCTGCCCTACTCCTCCCTGCAGCTAAATTAATTGGGTCTTACTCCTGCCGTCTGTATGCCGGCAGTACTCCCACAGCACCGACTTTAATAGGAGTGCAGATTGCAGGATCAGGCCCACGGTGTCTTGGAAAAGATGAATAATAATCACTACGTGGAGAAATACTGCAGTTTGCAACTCAAAGAACACTTTAAATCTGCTTAGCAATTTGTAACGCCCACAGCAGCACACTGTGTAAAGCTGCAGTTATGAGACAAATCACTTTTCCATTAAGCACGGCTCCAGGACGTGCCTTATGGCAGCACACAGGGAGCAGGGAGAGATGGAGGGGAGGGGAACGCTGTGCATGAGGTGGTGCAAGAAGCCAAGAGGTTTGCTTTTTCCAGCAGCAGCTGTGTTATCCCTTTACGGTTATTTTCAGGGCTCACAGCAATTAATCCCCATACAGCCTGACTCCAATGTCCATCCATCTGTGGACCGTTGTGCCGCCTCTCACATCTAACCATCTCTCAGTGCTGATGACTTTCCTTCAACAGCGAGCCTGGGAAAAGCAAATTATATGAATTTTTTCAAATTACAGTATTTTTCCCAAGTCCAGATCTCAGTATTTTTTGATGAAGTCTGACCTAGCCACCCAATGTTCTGCCAGCAGTTATCTGACCTCACCTCTGCCTGAAACATCACTCTGCCATGCCAAAACACAACAGTGGGGCTATAAAAGCTCATTTTAAGGGCCTTCCTCTTTCTTACTTGAGCCTTTGATACCCTGCTGATCTTCTGGAGGCAGAAAATATCTCCAGATGTCCTCATATCTCTCAATCTGTCCTCATTTGACTTGGGGCTGTTTCACACTAGCAGAAGGCACTGAGCTGCTCAGGGCAGGAGTTAGTGGCAGGTCCCAGTCTGGACCATCACAAAGTTCAACTGGTGGATTTAACCCACCCTTGCCAGCTTTGGCCCTTTTGTCCCCAGCCTCCCCACACTGTCCAGTTATAATTTGATGCATCAGATGATGACAAAAAGCACCAGCAGAGACAACCCCTGAACCACAACCATCAGTGGCAGGAGGCCACTTGCAACGAATTCTTCACCGAAGGCTTGGGCAGGGTGACCTGGCTCTGGAGTGCCATGAGAGCAGAGTGGCCTGCTGAGCACAGATCTCTACTGAGAAAAGGGAAGACCTTGGACACACTGGAAATCAAAGGTGTGGTTTGAAATGCAGGAAGAAGGAGGGCAGTGAGCTATCTTGAAGCATCTACACAGAAGTCCAATGACATTTAAGCCTGTCAAGGCCAGTGAGGAGATCCAGGCAGACTGGGGAATTAGACGAAAGAGCCAGGGTCTCAGTAAAAGCTTTTATCACAGTCTTAGAGAAGGTGTTTGGAGACCTTGAATGAGAAAAAAGGATAGCAAGATAAACAGAGCAGGCAGCTGAATCCCTCAAGATTTTAAAACAATGATCAAAGGAAAATGCAAATGAGGAACCTGCCCCCAGAAAGTCAGAGGAAAAAGATTCATAGCTCAGTGGTGGGAATCAGGTATTAGAAGAGGTTTCAGCTCCTCCAGGGAATCCACGCTGTCCCACACCAGGAAAGCAGGTTTGTGCTGTAGGGAGAACACAGGCAAGGCTTAACAGATAAGCCAAGTGTCCTTCTGCCTAGGTTATGGGAAATGTGGCAGGTCCCAAAAATAAGATATTCTATGTAAAGGAAAAATTGTTCATGGCACAGATGGTTAAATGATGAAACAGAAGTCAAACTTCCCCAGTTTTCTCTCAGACTGGGGTCTGTGCTGCCATTGTGAATGTGAGGGATTCTACCAGACAACATTTTCACTGGGCAACACACCTCCACTTCCAACAGAGCAAAAGAACATCTCTACTTCTTGCAAGAAATCAGATATTTTTACTTTACATCCCAGATCAAGACAAGTTTTACTGCTGGTTTTGGGTAGTGATGGGGGAGAAGCAGGAACATTTCATACACTCAAGATCTCTTTGCAGACTTCATTCTGCCAGCCTCAGGAGATAGTGTTTGGCCATAATGTGTTTCAAGGCTAAGCCCTAGGTCATGAACCCTGTAGCCCTGACTCAGAGCAGAAGCTAGGGAAATAAAAATTAACATAAACCCAAAAAGTAAGAGTGGAAAAGAAAAATCCCATGACACAGGCTAGTCCTCAGTGACACCAGTGGCAACATTTGATTTCAAGCTGGTCATGCCTTGCTTCCTTATCTTGCAGCTGTCAGTCAGGGCTGAATACCCCAAACAGATCACATTTGATCATTATTTCTTCAGAAGTACCTAGAGGTTTCCCTATAGGACAAAGAGCCTACGGAACCAAAAATCATGTGCACAAAATATACCCCACCCCTCCTCCACCATCATAATGAATTTTCCCATCTCTTTTCTCCCTTGACCCACATTTTTGTAGCAGAGCAGGTGCTTTTAAATGAAAGAAAGAAAACGAGGAGCAGCTGTTTGATGGCTACTGAACGGCCTGGGATGGCAGTAGCAGCCTGGGCTGAGAAGGATTAATGGGCATCATGAACATGAGGAGGTCAGAGGTGGCAAATAAATGCAGTTTATCAGAGAATTACAGAAATAAAGGAATGAATCACATTGCTCACATCACTATAGATGAGGCATAAATAGAGTTAATCAGCACTGAAAGCATATTAACTCAAGGAGAATTATTCATGCACTGCAGGTGTTTTCCCAATCTCTGTCCATGGAAGTAATGAGTGAGAGCAGTAATTGGTGTCCAGCCCATCTCTAGCCAGCAGCTATTGCCCCTTCTGGACTGAATTAATCTTCCAAATTGCTATGCTGCTTTACAACACATATTTCAACATAATGATCTTTTACTTATTATTATTTTTGGTAGCTTGTGAGTTATAGAGATTGATAGCATCCTTTGCAAAAGAAATAATGAACCCAAGGGGAACTGATAATTCATTGAACTTTTGAACTGCCTCCGAGTCACCTCTCTGGGACTTGAAAATTATGATGTATTATTTATTCAGCCCTGACTGTGCCTCTTTCAGTGTGGTAGGAAGCTTTGGGAGAGTAATAACATGGGCCCTGTACACTTTCCCTCAACACTTGCTAGAGGGAGCCTGCTACTAATTTGCCTTTCAATAGGGGCTGCATTTTGTAGCCACTTTTTAAAACACCAATTTCTACGTGTCAGTTTATCAAAACAGCCTCAAGAGTTTCCCTCACTCTGGTGAGCTGAACTGCTGCTTCCCAGCTGTGGCACAGGAGGTGTTTCAGAGCCCTCACGGGGAGGTTTGCAGGCACTGCTGATCTCCCTGCTCCCTGGGCCAACACCACCTCTTCCCACAGACTTCAGCAATACAAGAACAGATCCTCAAATAAGTGGATGTACCTTCTCTAGGTCCATATCCCCCCCGCAAGGTACTCAGCTCGGTAACCAGACTTAGAAAAGTGCTTAAACACAGCCTTAACACAAGCATGTGCTCACCTTCCTCAGGAGCTAGGAGCTCAAAGGATCACCCCTGGGCAAGTCCAAGCTCCGTTTATTTCCCAGTGAAGTGATGAGGTGAAGACTTCAGTGGGTGCTGAGAAAGCAGCTGTCATCCACACCATTAACGCTGAGTTTTTTCACCCTCTCCTCCTCATCCTCCCCCCACGGTATCAGGGAAGATGCTGGCTTTAGGGTCGCTGATGTGACCGTCCCCGACCCTTTGGCCCCTGCACCGGGGCCATGGCGATAGAGCTGAGATGACCCCACTTTGCCACGGCAAAGGCCCATTTCTCTGAACACCTGAAGCAGAGCAGCAGGAGGAAGAGGGGCGAGCACCAGAGGCGCCTACCCGCGCCCCTTGTGTTACCTACAGCAATGGTTACCTACGAAATCCCTGCGGCAGGTATTCACGTGTGCAAAGGAGTTGATAACACTTTGGGGGCCAATTGAGCAGGTCGTGCCTGGCGCGGGGTGCGGCGGTCCGGGTAACCCGCGGAGCCCCGGCACATCCTCCCCGCGAACGCCGGCGGGACACGGGGCTCCGCGGCGGCAGAGACGCCGTTCCTTTTCTCCTGGCTCCCTCTCGTGGGCCTTCCCAAGCAGCACAGTTCGGGCTACCTCGCAGCCCCTGCCTCGGCGACCCCCGCCCCAGGAGCCCGCTGCCCTCCCGGCCGAGCTGAAGCCCCGGGTGGCTGGGTGGGTGGGATACACAACCGGAGTTTGGGCGGCGGTACCCGGCTGCCAGGCAAAAGGCAGTAGTTTAAGCTTTCCAGAATGTGTTGGCTTCACAGCTGTGTTCACGTCCCCAGCAAGAGGGAGTTCCTCATTTAATGCTCCTGTCTTCGTACCAGTTTTAGGGACAGAGGTACTTTCTCCCAAGCAGAAAGATCATTTATAGTTGTTGCTTCTCTGCCCTTTCCTGCGTTTGCTCAGCTGAAGTCTGCATAGCTGTATTGCTGGATGTGTTGCTGCAATTCCTTTCACTGCTGCTACCCTCTGTCCCATGGGATTGAGCCTCCTTGTCCCTGTGGCATCCTCCATCTACCCTGAAATCTAAGTCTTCAGCTTGCAGCACTTCAGAGGGCTGTTGCCTTCCTCCTTGTTCCCAGCCTCTCTGCAAATTCCTCTGCCCCTTCTTCACCCACATCACCCCAGCTTTCACCTTCCTTTTCACCAGCCATGACTCCACACCTGCTTGGCAGCCCTTTCCCCTCTCTTGCTCCTCTCTAGACACTTTCCAAACTGTTGTCTGCCAGGGCAGTGTCAGCACTGCTGTCTGCTTCTGTCAGCTGACCTCTTCCTTTCATCCCTGTGAAGCCAAAACACCTGAAAATATGCTCATTGACCTTCACTCCTCTCTTTTATTCTTTCCCCTCATGTTTTCATGTTTCAGTCCCAGCTGTATCCCTTACTCCAGCTGTAACTCATTGTGAGACACAAAGAGTGACAAGCCATGCCACCCAAAGCTGTGCTGGTGAGGATCAGGATGTCCCTGCACCTGCAGGGCTGTGAATTAGGGTCTGATGCTTTGCTGCATGAACTCAGGCAGGTAACTGAACCTTCCCATGCCTTTCTTTCCTCCTTTCATCTGTTCTCTGTATTTCAAACATAAGCTGCCCAGTGCAGGACAATATTTTAATCTTTTGTGGTAAACTGTCAGATTCAAAGAGGTCCTTTTCTGTAAAATTGAAATCTAAGGCCTGATAAAATTTGAATCTAAGGCCCGATAACAACACAAATAATAATAGAGCACATAGCACTTGTGAAATAATCCTTTGGCAAATGAATATCTTGGAATTGAAGTGATGCTTTCTATTCTTTTACACATTAAACACCCACAAGCTTGCAGCTGCCTGCAGGCCAATTTATTTCAATTCCACCTCATTTTCCTGTGAGACACTCCATGAGATTTAGTGACAGAATGTGACAAAGGAGCTAGAAAACGTTTTGGTGTAGGACAGCCACTGAGCCATCCAATATGCTTGATGTGCTCTCTTCAGAGACATAAGTCACTATGAACTGAAAATTTATGGAGAATTATACAATTTGGTGATGTGTCTGCCTTTCCCTTCTCACTGAGTTTCTTTGGGCTTACTGGAGCATATAGCAAGGAGGAGCATGCCTTGCCACTTGATCTAAGAGCTCCTCTGCCTCATGGTACAAAGGGTGTAAGTGAAGTGGAAAGCACATGTTCTTTGTGAGAATCACTGTTTACATGTCACTTTCTCATAAAATTTTGCAAGGATTGTGTGTGTTAGAAATGTCTGAAGGCTTTGGAAAACAAAGCGAAGGTGTTTTGAAACTGTATCATTCAGACTGGAGGGTTTCCCCATCAAGATGTAACTTCACTACTAGACAGCAAAGTAGTTCACAGCTGACAGAGAAAATAAAGTTTGGTGTCACTTTGGTCTGGTCATCCAGGTCTCAGCAACATCAACTGCATATGAGCTGTCCTGGGATCATGCAGTATTTTGAATTGTAAGGGACTGTTAAAGGTTATCCAATCCAAGCCCCTGCTACGAGGGGAATATCTTCAACTAGATCAGGTTGCTCAGAACTCTGTCCAACCTGACCTTGAATGTTTCCAGGGATGGGGCATCTACCACTTCTGTGGGCAACCTGTTCCAGTGTTTCACCAACCTCGCTGTAAAAAAGGAGACAATACAAAGTACTGAAATGAGGGCAGCATGCCTTTCCAACCACCCCAATGAACAAGCAAAGAAGTGCAGGAAGTGAGAGCAGTGAACAGAAAAACTCAGCTTTCTTTCACAGTCCCTTGATGCTGGGCCTTTTCTCCAACAGATCCTTCCAAAGCACCACCGGCACCACAGAGGAGAGCTGACCTCAGGCAGCACAGCACCAGCCACTGCCCAGCTGCTGCCTTGTGCAAACCCTTTCTACTTGAAGCAGAGATGGGATGCCTCCAATCTCTCATGAGGTGCCATCATGAGGTGGAGAAGAAGACCCTGCTCCTGCTGTCAGTGCCACCTGTGTGAGACATGTTCTCAGTGATGATGGCATGGGGTCCAGCACAGAGCTGGCCATGTGAGGGGGCCCAGGCTACTACCTTAAAAAATCAGCATGGCTCCCATGGAGTCCAGCTGCCAGATTCCCACTGCAGTCTGCAGACACTGAATTTGACCCTTGCTGGAACAAATGCATGCTGGAACTGAGGCACAGCCCCTTGCAAGGCCAGCAGCAGCCAAACCCCTTTCCTTGCCCTTGTTCCTGATGCTGACCCTCCCCTATCAGAGCCCTGTGTGGCTCAGACATAAGAGAAGGTGTCTGGAATTCATTTGCCAGAGTTTTCCAGAGACAGCAGCCACTCATGTCACTGACACCTCCATCCTTGCAGCCTGCAAGACACTTCCCAACACATTATTTTATCAGAGGGACAATTGCTGACCAGTGGCATGGCTGCTCAGCTCAGTTAAAGTTGGGGATGTGCTGATAAAGGGACCAGCATGTGTTCTCTGTCTGCCACTCCCCATGTCTTTTGTCTTCAGCAGAAATTATTTACTGCTCAGGAGCAGCCATGATGGTCTGGGTGTTGGTCTCCCAGCTGGAGAAAGGCTGCTGCCTAGGCTGAGCTTTGCATTTTGATTCCTTTGCTGATGGATTTATTTTTATTCCAGATGAGCAGATATTCTCTTGATGTATAATAGAAATGAGTGAAGACATAGTTCTTACCCCAGAATCAGTCTCTATGAATTCAGGTTTTTGATCAGCAGATGAAGGGGCAGACAGCAGGGGAAGAAGAGGACATCACAGGACCGTAAAGGTCCTCAGGAAGCCTTGCCCAGCTTTGTGCTGTTTCCATCAGCACGGAAAGGGGCAAAGATTTTGATTCTGCGTATCAAAGGCGAAGGCAAGTAAATGAAGTTCATTCACTTCTCATTTGGGCAGTGTCTACTCATTCCCCACCTGGAGCCCCAGGCAGGGTAAAATGCTTACTTTTATTCACCACTCTAGCACTGATCCTGGCTAAAAGACAGCTTACTTTGAGGTTTTTTCTATTTATTTTTCAACTTAATATTACATAAAATGGCAGAACAAGGTCCTCTCCTGTGCCCTGGAGAGGAAACAAGCTGTACTTAGGGAAGACACAAGCACACGCTTTCCTTGCCCTGCAGCTACAGTACTTTGTCTATGGCTGTGTACTGATCCCCCTCGGTGGCACCTCTGAACGTAGTGGGTGTGCATGCCACCCTCACTGCACCTTGGGGGGCTCCTTGGTGAGTCATGGGGGTGAGGTGCTGTGCAAACACCCTCCCAGAGACAGTCCCCTCCCACCCCAGGGTCTTCATGCTGAAGGATGGGATGGGGGACTGCAGGATGCAAGAAAGCAGAGGGCAGCAGCAAAGCCAGCCCCTTTGCTGCCCATGGTTAAACTCCTCTCCATTTGTCCTCATTCACCACAAAACCTCTGTTAGAAAATTTTGGAGATGACTTAAGAGAGACCTCTGCAGTCAACAGGCAGATTTGGGAAGGGATTCCTAGTAGCTGCTGAGGAGGGAAAACAAAAGTGTAACCACAAGCAGCAGAAGACCACAAATCAGCCACCAATATTGCCTACCCAGGGGAAGCAAAGTGGCAGAGGTGGGACAAGGTAGGGTGAATGACTTCAGGACAGAGCCTGGTTGTAGGAAGGCTTCTGAGCTGAGAGGGAAAATGGCATGACCTTGGGGTTATGCCAATCTTATGACGCAACACAAAAGTTACCTTTCCTTCCCTTTTATACTTACTTTTTATTAAGAATTTGCAAGGGAAACATGGGGAAAGTAAACTGTTTCAGCCTACATCTGGCATGCTGCAAAGCTGAACCATTAAATCTACAAGTGCAGGGCTACTTAGGGGTGCCAGTTGCTGCGAGCTGGATGCCCTGCTCATCCCCACACCCAGGCTTGTGCTCACATGTCAGCTCAAACGAAACCAGGAGTGGCACCATGACTTGGTCTGCAGCAAACCTGAGTGCTGGAAGCTCTGACACTCCCCAGGGGCTCAGGGCTGCTGACTTAGAGGAGTGTTTGCTGTTAGTCAGACTGGAGAAGTCCAGTCACAGGCCGCAATGTGGCATCTTATTGCTCAGTTAATTCATCTTATTTATTAACTGTTACAGGGGAAGAAACACTGTGGAAGGACACAGCCTCTGACGGGCAGGGAGCAGCCAGAAGCGCTGCCAACACAGTTCCTGCTGCTGCAGCTACAGCACAGGGCTGTGGTTAACATCCCCATCACGGTTAGAGGGCATGGTTATGGTCTTCTGCTGCAGCAAGCAGGATCTTCAGCACTAAATTTGGATTTAAGGGTGGGGAAAATGACACTTTGGAAAGAGGGTTCTGGCTGGAAATGATGGATAAATACTATCACAAGCTCCTGTCCCCTCCCTGGGCTGCTGCTGCTGGGGTGATTTATGAGCTGGTTTATGGACTGAGACATGCAGGAGTGATTGCCTGTTCCTCTGCAGTGCAATGCAGGCTGCAGCTAGTATCAGCTGAAGGGGGAAAGTGCTGCTTTCCGACATTTCCCAGTCCCCATGGCTGGGAAGAGACAGGCCCCCACTCCTGGCTCCCATGAGACTCACCCTGGGGTCCTCCTCCAGGATACATCCAGCCCAGCAGTCACGGCAGTCATACCCGGGCTTCTTACAAGTAGTCAGGGCTGGAAAAATCATATTCACAAGGCATCTGCAATATTCAAGGGGTCAGAACTGCAAGGATGCTCCTTTATAAATCAAGTGCGGCTACTAGCTACATCTTCCCAGTCAGGGTTCCCAGAGAGAAAAAGGCTTTTTGTCTGGAATTAATGTTTGCTTTATAGTTCTAAGTCAATATCTTTAAATGCTTTGCAAAAGAGCAATGGAAGAGAAAAGCTCTGCAAACTGGCCATGCATATTAAAAGCCTCATCCTCTGGCAATCTAAAGACAAGTAATAATCCACTCAGCTCTCACTTATTTTGAGCTTGCATTTAAAACAAAATCATCAGAGTATTTGGAGACATTAGACAGTCCAGTATCTCTGACTGAACAGGTCACAACCTGCAAACCTTCCCAAGGACCCATGTGCAGCCGATGTGAATATCCCCCACCTCCTATCACTGTGCAGGGCTGTGTGTTGGGACTGCAGCCTGCTTGGGCCAAGGACAGCTTATGTGATCAACTCAGTGGCATTTTGTTCTTGCCTTGCTTTGCCACAATAAACACAATCATTACAATCAGCATTATCACCCTAGCTATTTATTACTGTTATTTGACTTACAATGATAATTTGCATTATTGCATGAGAGCTTCTTTCTGTTCCAAGAAGCCACATTGGATCAGGAAGATATATTGGCAATCAGGCTGCCCATTTGAACTGACTCCCTCTTCCTAGCAATGGCAGTGCCCATCCAGCTGGCACATGGAGTGAAGGCCTGCCTGCTGAGGACACCAGCAATTTCCTCAGCTGTATGTTTCCTCACTTCACTTATCCAGTAAACGGATTTTCACCAGAAAGCAAAGGAACAGGTAGGTACCCACCCAAGCCTGCTGCAGTTGCACAAATGTGAATGGAGAGACACACCAAAGCCATGATAAAAAACGGGGAGTTGCCTGGGACAGGTACAGTCCCCAGGGAGGGGAGAGCTGGAGGAACAGAGATTTCTTCACCCTGGCAGTGTTCAGGGCTCAAGAGAGGGAGGGGAGAGATGCCTGGCACAGGGCAGTGGGCTTTGGCTCAGAGCCATGCTGCTGTAGGGGCAAGGAGAGAAGGCCGAGGTAAGATGTCACCATCCCCTCATTTACCTCATGTATTTGAAAGGGCAGCTGATGAACAGAACTGTGAGGAACATTTGTCTGTGACTTTATCACTGGTTTCCATGGAAAATATTGTGCCACGGGAGTTTATGAATTCAAGGCAGGAAAAAGCTGAAGAACCAGAGAATCTGGGTAACAGGATTGGGGAAAGGCAGGTCAGGGACTGTGCCTGTACCTTACCAGTGGGTTTTGTACATGGTGAACGTGCTCATACGCTCATGCCCGAGGCTGCACGGCTGCCACAAACAGGGTTTCCAGCAGGCTACAATGACAAGGCCACGGGTTATTTTTACAAATCCTCACCCTAGCAAAGGTCGTTCCCCCAAATCACTTCTCGAGGCCCCTCCGGGCTCCCAGCACGCCCCTCCGGCAGACCCCCTGCCCCAGCGTCCCGGCACGGCTCGGATCCTGTGTCACTAGAGGGCACTCGGGTTATTTTTTCCACCAAGCCTTGAGTATTAATATTCATAACATGCGCCGCTCTCTAGGGGCGGGTTGGCAATATTCTCTTACGGCAGCTGAGGATTTTTTTCAGCTGTTTAGCAGGGAGCGGGAGCGATCACAAAGGCAGCTCCCGCGTTCCGAAGGGACGCCACAGGGGCTACCGGCAGCGCCGGGAATGGTGCGTGCCCGGCGTGGGCCGCTGTGGCCGCCACGCGTGGGACCACGTCCTGCTGCACTTGCACGTGGTGCTGCGGGAAGAGAAGGGTCCTGGCCCCGCAGGGTGTTCAATAAAGTGTGCACTCCCAGCCTTCCGGAGCTCCAAATGAAATAAGAGCACTCACACATCTGGAGCTAGATGCCCAGTGAAGGATGAAACTAGCAGCGTGGGCTTTTGTTTTCTGCCTCTGTAGCAGATTGCTAACGCAGCAGTGAATACACTTCTGCAGGGGCCTAGAAGGGATCCTTCAGAAAGAGATGTGAGTGGTGATCTGCCTGGACCGAGGGGTTGCACTGTGTGCCTTGCTTGGATGGGTTTTTTTCTCTATTTCCACTGGACATTAAAGCTCCTGGTGTCCTGTCCTGACCCTGGTGTCCCCAGCGGAGCAGAGGATCCAGCCACTGCCCGAACACTGTCCTGAGCTGGAGCAGCAGCAGCCTCCCCAGCTCAGCACCGTGCTCTGCACTTACCCAGCTGCAGGATGCCCCACGCCACACTCTCCCCACCCTGTCCTGCCCACAGGCGTGTGTGTGCACTCACACACATCAGCACACAGGACACCATTAGCACATGCCCCAGGAGCAGCCAGCAGCAGCATGGGGTACAGCTCCAGAGAGCAAGGCTGTGAGAGAGGGGCGTGGAAGGTCACAGCTCCTGAGTACCCCCAGCTGATCGGATCCTACCTGACCCAGGGGATACACAACCTGGGGCAAATTCTCTGGTGACTCCTCCACCAATGGCTGGAAGCAAAGCCTTTGCCTTCCCACCAGGTGCTGGAGCTGGCACACTGCCATCACAGAAGGGCTGATCTCACTGCAACCCTTGAGCCTTGGCCAGCAGCAAAGCACATGCCTCTCTCCTCTGATGAAGCACATGTCTCTCACAAACCACATATCATTAACAGTAATTTTTTTCTAAGCTGTAACTGGTATTCAAATAGAAGCAGAGTATTTTCCCTTATTTACTGCCACTTTATTTGTGCTGGAGTAGCAGCTAGAGGCTCTGATTGGGACCCCCTTGTGGAAGACATAATGAAAAGATGGTCCCTGACCCAAAGAGCTTCCGGTTTAATTACAGAACGAGCGACAACAGATGGATGCCCCATACAGACAGGGAGGAGCACAAGGTAACAGGGAGACAATTATGATTAGCTTAATAACCCACGGTCACAGTACAGCAGCTGCCTGCCATTGTCACTAATTGTCACTCACTTGCTACTAAAGAACTCTTTCAGTTTAATCTCAAATTGTTCTCTGTCTCCCAGGGGGAGAAAACCCAGATATTTTCCAACACCTTGTGCCTCACCTCTCTACGAAACCATCCCTGAGATGCAGGACACATTGCCCAAGCAGTGGTGTTTTTACAGGTCCCTCCCTGTCCCTCTTTGCTTCCCACATGGCCCTGAGACACGACAGCTGTTTCTGCCCCCTCCACTCCTGTCCCTGCCTGGTCTTACCATAAAATGGATGGAGGAGCTACAAATAATTGTGCTAGCAGGAGTACAGAGACAGAGCACCATGCACCCAGCCCACACAGGAGCAAGCAGCAGGAGGAAGTCTTGCTGCTGGAGGTCTGGCACGATTCAACCGCAGCCTGAGAGTCTAGCCTTTCTATTTTTCACTGTCTTTCTCACCACCATGACTCAGCTACACGTAAGTCCTCACTCCCAGCATCCTTCCTGTGCTCTGACACTGTGAATCTTGCAGCATATGACCAAATTGCCCTGTTGTGATTGAAGTAACTGTCACAATTTAAGTGGTATTTAATTGAAAACTACTCCCATCTGTAGCTTTCTTGACTAGGTATTTTCTATGTATTTCTGTATTTTTTTTGGTGTATGTTTCTGTGTGTACTTCCAGATTTTGACTGCTTGGATTCATGTTTGAAATATTTCCAGGAATCTGGCTTGTCCATGTCACACACAAATACGTGTGCACGTACTGCCGGACTTCATGCCCAGAGAGGAGGAGGATTAGGGGGCACATCTGGCCACCCAAATTGGATTTCTGCTCTGGCTGAGCCCCAGTCAAGCAGAGAGAGTCTCAGGAGACTGAGGCTGCTGTTCTTAAATCCAGGCCCCACCAGGCACAGCTGCCCTGCCTCCACCATTTCTACAGCCCCCTGCCATCATCCCTTTGTGTGCACAGGCACGAGTCCTCACAAGGTGAGTTGGCCATGAGGTGACTTGGATCATCCCATCTCCCTTCTCCACATCTGCCCATTTTACCTCAGACTGGAAAAAATGGCCTATAGTGCCTGCTGGGTTACACCCTGGCCCTCAAGGATCTCCACTGTAGTGGAGGCATGAGCTGATGTGACCATGCCAGCTCTCGGTAGTGTCTCCTAGGAAGGAGCAGAGCTGTGAGCATTGCCCTTGCTGGCTGCAGTGTGTTATAGACCTCAACCCACTCTCTCCCTTCCAGGGGCTTGTTTTCCAAAGCTTTGGTTTCCTTTGCCGCTCTCCTCAAGCTGAAATAAAAGACACCTGTGTAGAAAGCATGGGTGAGGGAGGGAGGATGCAGTGGTCTGCACCACAGAGGGCATGGCCGCAAGCTCTCCAGGCCTCAGGGGAGTCCTGCAGCACCAAACCTGCTGCTGCAGTGTGGCAAAGAGACAGCCAGCGATGAGGAACAGAGGCTGGGCTGGCACCTCCTGCCTGTGCTCAGAGGCTTCTCCAAAGCAGGACCAGAAGGCTCCTTCAGCCAACACAGCCCACAGGGAGCCAGGAGAGGCCCTGGTGGCTGGGCCAGGGAAGCAGTGGTGCAGCCCTGCATGCTGGCACAGTGTGGCAGCCACGCACACCAAAACTGCTGTTGCCAGCACTGTGCTGTGGCATGCTGTGCCAGAGGCCTGGAGAGAAGGGGATTGACAATTTACTGGGTACAATGGAGCCTGGCCAGCTTTGAGGGAACTAAGTGGGAGCACTCGCACCAAAGGAAAGGTTAAGCTCATGAGTGCTATGGGCAGCTGCTGGGCAGGCCTGGCTGTGTCCTGCCTGTAAAAGCCATTTCAGGGTACTCCATCCACTTTGTAGTCCTCTAAAAGCAAGAAATAAGTTGCTTGAGCCTTGTAGCTCAGATCACTCTGTGTCCTTGGATACTCACATCAAGTCAAGCATTAATAAATTGTACTTGCTGCTTTCCTAGATATATTGCTTTTGTTGGAACAGCAAACTGCCAGGTTTACTAGTAAGATTAAGAAAATCTCTGGAGTTTGGTTTATATTTTTATCCTGAGCATTAATAACTTGTTATTTATTCCACTATTATTAAAAAAATATATTAAAATATGGCAGTACTTTATGGCAGCTACTGCTGAGTCATTTCAAAGTGGAAAAACTCCTTCAGTAAAAATTAGCCCATGACATTTGTTAGCTAGGTTATCTGGGGTTGCATTTCTTTCCTTTTCCTACCTGGTAACTATTGAGATGACAAGTACAAGCAAGGTACAAGATAAAGGGTAAATGTAAATTTAAAATAAAGCCTTCTGTGTTGAAAGGTGAGAACTGCATTGCAATCAATCTACTGCTACTGTTTTCCTTCTGTTGGAGTGGATGTAAGTCAGGGATAAGGAGGATGCCACAGAATATGGCGATGTGCTTGCCGTAGCCCAGGCTGCTGAATGAGGTATCTTGAGGCTTTAAAGACCATGAGAATTGGGAATGATTTGCTGGCTCATATTTCGCACCATATGTCCCAGCAGTTGAAGTACCTACAAAGTGTGTTTGAGCAATGATATGCTGCCAGGATGAAGGCTGGTGTTCTTCAGCCTTTCAGCAACTCTGCTGAGGGAAATGATGACAGAACCTGCAGAATTTGTTGATTTTTCTTTATGTTGGGATTGCAGAGCTGGTTGAACTTGCTAGCCAGCCCAGCAAAAATGGTGAAAGGCATCAGAGGCAATAAAAGGCAAGTCAGTGTAGAACTTGCAGAGTTCAAAAATACTTGAACCAATCCTGTCAGCGAGACAATATTTCCAAAAGAAAATGCAGTCAAATAGAGTGGGGGTGGGAGAAACCCAACATAAACATGTATTAGGAAGAAAATACTGTTATTTCTAAAGGATGCAGTAATCTGTTTGAGACAGGTCTTGGTAAATCAGTGCTTCAGTGCCTTATTTGCAATGATGAGACAGATGATGTGAAATGATAAGAAGTCTTGCATAACTAATTCACTGCAATATTTCAGAGCTGTTAGTGGGATGATAGTAAGAGAAAATAGAGAAGACATTTTGTGCCAAGATTTTTAAAAGCACTTCATAAAGAGAAAAGTTAAAGATTAATTTACTACTGGCTGTGGTATGATAATGCAGTAAAGCATTGAGTTAGATAGACAACTGGATTAAAAACAGCTTAGGATGGGAGGCTAGGACATGAGCACCAGCAAGCATTTGATTTTAAGACTTTAATTATCTGTAATGTCTTGTATTTTTAAATGACTAGGTTGGGATATTGAAATATTAGTTACCAAAAATTGCAGGTTAAAACAACAGTCGGATTTAATAAGCAGGAAGGGAGCTGGTATGTGTGCAATACAGCTCTGCTCTGAAAGGTGACTCTGAAAATTACATACTGGAGATTTTTTAACATGGTTATATTTCATGGAAAAGCAAATGATAGTTTCATAACCACCTGCTCCACAAACTGAATGGGAGATCCTTGAACGTCAGTGGGAATATTTGCAGAGTTGGGTGCTTCTCAAAGTGAATGAGGGCATCAGTCTCTGACCTGAAGCCAATAAAGGAGAGATGGGGTTTAAAGTTGATGACTAATGTGAAACAATAAATCAGGGAGAAGTGCCAAGCTGCAAATAGCACTGTCATGCAATACACTGCCAAGAATTTCTGAGTCCTATTCAGAAAAGTTTTGAGCTGCTCAGCATTGTGTGTCACTGCAATAAAACTGGGAGAAATAATGCTGTTGCTGGGGATACAGAATGCAGAATCTGTGCCTATGGCCTGTGGTAGGTGCATTTTGCTGAGACTACAGCACAAACCAAATGCAGTAGTTCCACGAATGCTGGTTTAGAACTGTGTTAAATCTTATGAACTATGGTAGGTTTCTATTCTGCTTTTCCATGTAAGGGATATTTAAGATGCAGTAAACATAAGCTTCATATAGGGGAGGCTGCTCAGGAATTCAGCTATTCTGGGTAGCATGGTCTGGGTAGTGTTTGAGGCTGAGTGACAAGTGTTGAGAGGCAGAGGAGAAACTCACAGGCCACCCAGAAACATACACAAGAAGATTAAAAGCACAGCCTCAGCAGCTGGGGAGAGAGTACCTGCCTTGTGTGTCCCTGTGTCTGTCCAGCCTGAATCCAGAGAGCTGCTCATTCAGATTGGGGCACTGACTGAAAGGCCTTCAGGGATGTCAGCAGCAAGACTGACTTGGACTGTCTTGAGTCCTGTGTTTGGAAAAGCCTGGCTAGCACCACGGTCTGACTAGCTAGCATGAGAGGTCTGACTCTCTTGAATATCACAGTTACGTTTTACAAGCCTTAAAGAGCAGCTTCTGATGTTCCCACAGTCTTGTTTTCCTCCCTTCTCCAAAATGGACATGCAATTCAGGTCACAGTCAACCCTTCCATTATTGTTTCAATCCCCCAAGCCAGTAAAAATAGCTTGTAAAGGCTTTCGTGTTATCTCTACCAGCCATTTTTTATTAATTCTGCAGGAACACTCTGCACCCTGCTCCCTTGTTGGGCCTGAGCCTTCCAAGTGTCTTTTGCATCTTTTCTTTTTTTCTTTTTTCAAAATCCTGCTGCAAACAGCTCAGCTATCTGGAAAATGGCCACTTACTCTTCACCTTTGCCCACTTCTCTGTTAAGAACCTCATTAAAGTGTTCCTCTGCCTTCCTGCAGTTGAATTCTTTAGAACTAAAAGCTTCCATTTTTCTTCTTTATCGTACTCACTCCCACTTGCTATCTTCCCTTCACTGCCACTTTTGTAAAATGCTCACATGCTGTTAGGACTCCTACTCTGCCCCATCATGTCCAGAAAGCCATAAAAGAAAGATCTTTTGCTTCATCCTATCAGCTTTTTGTACCCACTTTCAGCAATATCATATGGTTCTGCAAGAAGTTGAGTTGGATTTTGAATGCAAACAATCAGTCACACAGCACATTAACCCTCGGCTGCTTTTGTGTCACCCTCCCCGTGTTGGATATATCTTGTAGATACCAGGATCTTTCACAACTCTCATACAGCACTCTATCAAACCCTCAAATTCTTAGCATTTCTGTGATGTCCCTTTCTGGATTTGGGTTTCTCAAAGCCTCTGGGGTATTTTTATGGCTGTTCTGCATCTACTTCTTCATCATGCAGGTATTTATGCTATTGGCATTCTTACAAGTCACAGTCAGAACTCCTCAGGAGCCTGGTGTTCCAGGTTTCTGATTTCCTTAGCAACTGTCTTCTGCTCTCCCTGCACCTGTACCTATAGAACCTGATTTCTACCAAATTTGGCAAAAGCATAGAAATAGCAAAAATGTTGTCCTGCAAGTTCTGTGTAAATGGGTGATTTAATAGAGGAGAGAGAGCAGCTGGACATTTGCCCTCCCAGAGAGAAAGGCAAGACTGCCTCCAGGCCTTACCTACCAGGTCTGGCAACCAGCACAGCTAGGATCCTTGTGGCATTCTGTTGAGAGCCCACAAGAGGTAGGTGGGAAACAGAAAGGGAACTGGAAATACCGACATTAATCAGAAGGAAGTGGTAAATTCTTTGGCATACTACAGGGCTGGGGGATAAAGGCCCGGGAAGCATGAGTAGGAAAGGCAGGTACAGGACTGAGTGCTGGACACAAAGCAGTTCTGGGGGTACTGCTGTGGAAATGACACAGAGAATGGGTAGAAGAATGATCCTTAGGGCACAGGGCACAGATCCCCTGGGAAAAGGTTCCTTAGTTCTGCAGCTCATGAACACTCTCCATCCTGGGTCACTACTGACAAATGGATTGACATGGTAAAGAGTGACCTGATCTCTGGAGTTCTGCGTCATATCTCTAGGTGTGGCACAGTTAGCAGATCTCATTTCCCTGTAACTACTCAAAGCCTAAGAACTCTTTTAATGTGATTGGTTTCTTCCTCTACTTTAGCACTTAGTTCTCTTGCCCATTTCTTATGACAAACTTGAGAAAACCAGCATGTATCTGTACAGTTCTTCATGAAGTGTTCCTGTTTTTCATCATTCACTTCTGCAGTGACTACTGACAAAGCAGATACCATGCTCCCTTTTTTATCCTGAAACAGCAAATTTATTCACTGAGGGCTTCCAAACTGGTGACTGCTAATAACCCAGGCTCATCATAATACATGCTCACACTGCATATCCAGCTGGCTTGCTTCTGCTTCAAAACAGTGGCTTTGCACATTTTTAAATGAGAGTATTCCAGCTCACTCAACTTTTGCATGGCTGAGATACTCTTCTGGCTGCAATGTTGTATTTTGGGGGATGGCCTAACTGCATAGGATCAAAATCTTCCACATTCCAAGATCCACTTGAACATATTGTTGTTGGGTGATTTCCCAGGGTATATCTGAGTTTGACACAAATCAGGGCTTTTATAGGAGAAATGTTCAGCATATGCCCAGCCTGCAGTCTAAAGAACCAGGCTTTTTCACCTGGACGCTCTCATTCAGTGTGATGAGGAAAGGAGGCTGCAAAAAAAAAAACTACTGAAGGATTAGCTGTGTGCCCATGGAAATACTAAAACCCTTCTGCAGGGTCATGCACTAGCTAGAAAGGGCCATTTAAAGCACCATTAGAGCTCATACATTGTGCTGAATGAGGCCCACAGCCCTGCCTCGGGGTAGTGAAAATGAAGCAAACCTTCACTGGAGCCTCAGGAGTCATTCTCAAGGTAGAAGGCAGCAGGTAGGAGGAGGTGCAGGCAGAACAGGTCAAGCTGTAAACTTGCAGTACATCTGGGTCTAAGCTGAGCTGCAGAATAGTGATGGCATGCTAACTGCATTAAAATCATAGAAGGATTTAGGCTGGAAAAGATCTTTCAGTTCATAAAGTCCAGCTGTAAACCTAACACTGCCAAGTCCACCACCAATGTCATGGCCTGTCCCACACAGGGACAGCTACTCACAGCTAGAAGGGAGATGGCCACTCTGACCAGGCTAGGTCTCACTAGTCAGGCACCTCAGACACATGAGCCTGCCTACTCTCTGTCAGGGGCAAAATCCTGGAATGGCTGTCCCCAGGGCTCAGCATGGCTGAGACCTTGGGTTACTGCCCCAAATTCCTGTGTGTGCCTCCAGCCAATGCCATCCTCATGCTTTCCTAGGGGTCCAAGAGGACTCTGCAACAGGAGCTGCACATCACTTTGCTCAGTGGTGGCTGCTCCTCGAGGAGGCTTTTGCAGTAGTAACACACCAGATGGTTTTGGGGCAAGATAGATGAATGGACATGACTAGTGAGGACCTGAAAAGGTAAATCCATTGGTTAGCTTAGTGCACGCTTTGAGAGACCCTGTCAGCCCTGCTGAGCAGTGTCTCTGCAGGTTCCCTACCTGTGAGGCCTGGCTCCAGGGGTGATAGCACCTCACTCCTTCCCAAAGCCCATTTGCCCCAGACAAAAAGGCAATTACATGAATTAGCAATGCTTCCCTGGGGCACAGAAGGCCAAAGGTATCCTGGGCTGTGTTTGGAGGAATGTTGCCAGCAGAGAGAGGGAGGTGATCCCCTCTTCTCAGCCCTGGTGAGGCCCAACCTGGAGCACTGTGTCCAGCTCTGGGCTCCTCAGTACAAGGCAGACATGGGCGTAGTGGAGAGAATCCAGTGAGGGAAAACTAAGACAACTGAGAGACTAGACCATCTACCTTCTGAGGAAAGGCTGAGAGCCTGTTCAGCCTGGAAAAGAGAATGCTCAAGGGGATCTTACCAATATGCAATAAAATAAATACCTGAAGTGAGAGTATAAAGAGAATGGAGCCAGACTGTTTTCAGTGGTGCACAGTGATAGGAGAAGAGGCAGTGGGCAGTGGGAAACATGGGACTTTCCATCTGAGCATCCAGAAATACTTTTTCTCCCTGAAGGTGGCCACAAATTGGCACAGGCTGCCCAGGGAGACTGTGGAGTCTCCACTCCTAGAAATATTCTCTCACCCCTATAGATACTGCCCACTGCCCTGGGCAACTGGCTCTATGTAGCCCTGCTTGAGCAGAGGGAGTGGGACCAGATGACCTTCAGAGGTCCGACTCCAACCACTCTGTGATTCTGTAACAGAAACAGTGAAGATCATGTGTAACACCTGGACTTTTAAAAAAGGTGACTTCAACTTTCTACTATGACAGTGAGTGATTACATTTGGAAGATGTCCCTGAGATTCTGCTTGAGCTGAAGCCTGCTGTGAGTGCTGTGAGTACTTTGCATTTACTCTTAGAAACTACACCCAGGTGGATGGTTCAGAGAACAAATGTATTTAAATTAGGCATGTGGATTTGCATCTTAATCATGTTATCATGATTAAGTAGTACCTCAGCATTACCTGAGGCAACCATAGACTACACACCTAAATGAAACCTGAAATAGTCAAAGCCCTTCTGCTTTACATATGTCAGTGCAGATTTTCACATCTGCAGGGCAAATCATAGATTGGCAAGCAGCATTTTAATGATTGAAAGAGACAGCTTTGTCCAGGACGGGCCCCAATTAACTGCAGTAAAGATGAATGCTTTGAAATAATGTATCCTGTTCCTGGACCATCACAAAATTAAATTTAGGTCTTGTCCTACTCCTAACATAATCAATAACAAAACCTCGGGGTCAGATGGACATCAGTGGATTTCAATGAAGTTATGACTGATTCTATCAGCCCTGGGGAGTTTAATTATTGACAGAGCGAGTCTCTGCAATTTGCTATTGACTCCAATGAAGTCATGGCAATTTACTGTAGCTGAGGATCTACTGCCCCCCAGCTCTTGCTTAATATCAAGAACAAAAGCAGTATCCGGATAGAATAGAATAGAATAGAATAGAATAGAATAGAATAGAATAGAATAGAATAGAATAGAATAGAATAGAATAGAATAGAATAGAATAGAATAGAATAGAATAGAATAGAATAGAATAGAATAGAATAGAATAGAATAGAATAGAATAGGAATTTTTCAGTTTATTAGGAAGGGACCTATAGCAATCATACAGTCCAAGCCTGTTCCAGTGTTTGACCACCCCCTCAGTAAATAAATGCTTCCTAATGTCCAGTCTAAACCTCCCTGATGTCCAGCGTAAACCTCCCTTTGGACCATGAGTTAGGTCACTGAATCTCAAAGAGAAGAGGCCAGCATCTCTCTCTCCACTTCCCCTTTTCAGGAAGCTGTGGAAAGCAATGAGATCACCCCACAGCCTCCTTTTCTGCAAACTAGACAGGTTCAAAGTTCTTAGCCACTCCTCACAGAACATTCCTTCCAGCCCTTTCACCAGCTTTGTTGCCCTCCTCTGGATGCATTCAAGGACCTCACACCCTTCTTAAATTGTGGGCACCAGAATGGCACACAATATTCAAGATCCTCTCAGAGAGAGAGATCATGTCTTCATGCTCTTCTTCATTGCCCAGCCTGAGCCCTTCACCTGTGGCAACAGCCACTGCAGAATCTTCAGTTTTATATTCAGAAAAGTCCCCATTTCCCCATCAGAGCTAAGAGTCAGAAAAAATTATAACCACAGCAGCTGACTCCTCATATACCATATATCTGCTCTGGTATCTCACAGCAGGGAAGCAGCCCTCGAACCCAAGGCTCCTTGTGGAATCCTTCCTTGCTCTTCCTCCCATGGTGTTTGCTGGTCAGAAGACCTCCACACATGGGACTATGGACTCCTAGCACCATGTGATAATCACTGCCTCTGAAAACAGAGGCTTTGATAACACATGTGATGCCATAAAATGGATTTTTGACACTGTCACACACCCTAACATACACAGCCTCTACCCCAGTGTTAGTAGGAGTCACACCCACACCTGCAACATCGTGTTTGGTCTTGTCCAGGAAGCTGAAATCTCAACTGAGGCAGCTCATCATAGATTGAGTTTTCAGAACTTCAGCTTGCTCTAAAATGTGTGGAACATTTCAATACTATATGGAGAAAGCTAAAAAGAGAACAAGATAAAAGAGCTGGGGCTGCAGATAACTTTATATTGCCAGGAGTGGTTGAGGGCTGGCAATTACAGAGCTGGCAGAGAGCTGTGTGGGACCAGCAGTTGTCCTTTCCTTCTTCATGGAAGCTGGAGAGCAAGCCTTGCTGCTACTCCTTCTGAAGCCAGGTGAATGCCCTACTAGGGGCATTGCCAGTCACCATACATCCTCCATCCCCCGACTTGCAGGTGCATGTCCACCTCTTCAAGATCCTCCCTGGCTTTTTGTCTGCCCTTCTTCCTGATTCCTGCAGACAGTATGACCTCCACAGACCTCTGAGAAGTCCAGATGTGTGCCACAGGAGGATGTGTAACTCATCGCTCTTCCCAAAAAGAAGGGGATTGACATGGGGAATGACAGAGGCCCAGCCCTCAGGAGAGATGTGGGAAGTGGGGGGATCAAATATTTCTGGTGGGTGGTGGACTGGCGGTGTCTGGGAGCAGGGGAGTCAGGCAGGGGTAGCACTCACCCTTGCTCGCAGTGCTGTAAAGTTCAGGTCTCTTCTGAAGTGCTGTCAATGTTGTTACAAATCTTTGTAATTGCTAACGTGTGAGACGAGACAGAGAGCTTTGGCATAGCTCTGTGCTGTGGCGGGGTAAGTCTACAAATCCAGACTGAGTGCCTCTGGATGTGCAATGGTGCAGTCAAGATCAGCCTGAAGCTTGGCTGAAATCTTTATTCAGAGCAAATGAATAGGAGCAAAATGTCTTTTTTGCACATTGTCAGAAAAATCACTTTGTTTTTGGAAGAGGTTTTATTGAACAGAAAAAGTGAGAATTATCAGGAGCAGTCTTTCAGGATATTTGGTGCTGACACCAGTATGGTTATTTTTTCACTGTTCCAGGATGCTATGAATTGAAGCCATTTTGGTCCCACCTTTGCCTTTCTGAACAGTGCTCAGAAATTTATAATAAAGAACCATCAGCTGGGAATGGCTTGCCAGGTTGTCATTACTGAAGAAGTAAAAGCATTTTTCTGCACAGTGTCTCCTGCTGCTTTTAGGGCAGTGTACAGCTGCATTTTTCCTGTATGCTATTTATGCTCTGCCTGTATCTTAGAAAGAGATTGGAATATTTTCTGATTTCAACTTCTCATTACCACAAAATTATTATCTGTGGATTGTCCATTGTGGAGAGGGAACCAGGGAAGAAAGTACAATAGAACTTGCTCTTTATTTTGATTACACATTTTCTGAAAAATCAAAGAGTACTTTGTCAGAGAAGAATAAAGTATGTATTAAAGTAACATTACTTAAAATGCAAAAATATTTCATTCAAAGCAGATTAGTTCTATTCCTTTTAGAGAGACTTAGTTGTGCTTATCTCCATGGGAACACTACTATTAAAGTCAGTGACAGATTTTTAAAGGTTCAAGAGAGAAGACTGAAGAAGTTTTATTTTTCATCTCCTGTCATTTGCTCAAGACATTAAAAAAAATAATAAAATGCAGTATTAATTTAAAATGCAGCATGAATAACATTGCTACTCTCAGCAACCCAGGAGAACTAATCCTACAGATTAGCTAAGAAAAAGGAACACATTTCCTATCTATTTATTGCACATATCACCTAAAACTCTCTTATTCTCTGCAACGAACAGTACGATTGTCAGCTTGGCTGAACCACAGTGCCAGAGTATCTAGCAAAAAAATAAAAAAGCCCACAAAACAAAATCAGATAATCTTAGTCTAGCGTCAACTCAGGCGCAAAAAATCGCCTCCAGCAACACGATGCTTTTCACACTTTGTACAAAGATTGATCTGACCAAGTCTGGCAGATGTGAAGTTGCAGCAACACAACACTATTAAATGACAAAATGGCAGCTGTACAGAGAGCAAGACATTGTGACTTGTAATACTTGTCATAATTGTTGACAAGTATTTGGGGGTTTTAACATCATCTCTGTACCACTGCTTCCACCTTCTTGGAAGATCCATGAAGAAGTATGAGCCTAGGGAGGGTTTTATGTTTGGCTTTGTAACCCTTTCAACAATGCCATGTGCCTAAACAGATTGGATCATTGAGTCAATGTTTTCCTTAGAATACTGTGGACTTGGAATCAGAACTGAAATAAAAATGAGCTGTTGTCTTGCCTAAACATGGTGATGACATTCTGTTCCAGATGTCCACGACAATGACCTCATGTAAACCCCTAGTTCCCTACACTTCAGTCTTTTTCAGACAAATACTGGGGGGAGGGAGGGAAGAAAAAAACAAGAAAGAAAAGACCAAGTGATCTCATAATGATTTTGATGAAAGCAGCTGCCCACTTCAGTTAATGCTGCACTCAAAGCGTGAATGGAATGGGAAGCCTTTTAATTTGATGGGATCCATTTCAGGCTCCTCATATTAAACTGCCTGTAATCAGGAAACATATAGATCAGTAAGACTGACGGCTTCCTGAAACAGAAGCAGGGAGGCCAGATCCCTTCTTTCAGGTGAATTTATATGGGCATAAATTATTGAGTAAGACAAATATATGAGCATGAAAAAATACTGAGGGATAAAATGATGTGTTTGGGAACCTGCTGCAGCTAGACTGGAAGAAGTGAGGGATTAGCATGGTTCCTTTGCTTATTAAGGCACTCTGCTCCCTAAATCCTGCAAAGCAAACCGGTCAGCAGTGACCATATCCCTAAAAGTCTCTAATAATACACCTGATAAATTTTTGCTTTTTTATTTTTTGTTCTCTTTAAGAAAGCATGCAGCAAGTACAAAATCTTTTCATATCCTAGTTTGCTTCACCTTCAGTTCAAAATGCTGGGTTATACCATCACTAAAATCTAGATGATTACAAGAGCAAAACAGAAGCACTGCCAACAAACGCACTGAATGGCAGAATGCACTTAACAGGAGGTAACCTGCCAAACAGTTTTGTTGCTCTTTTTTTCTTTTTTAATAATTGTTATGGGAAAGCATTATAGTGAAAATTGTAAATGACCAAACTCTCAGCCTTTCCCAGCACTTTCCTGAACAACTGCCCCGCTTTTCCTCCCACTTCACTCATTATCATGTGCAAAGGCAAGAGCATTAGTGAAACTCCCTTGCTCAGAGAGTGCATTATCAGAGAGCTGAAGCAGACAGAGCTTCCTGGAAGCTGAAGCACAGTTCTAGCATTCACCAACAAAAGAGCAGATACTTAGTCTTCTTTGAGAAGTTTCCTATGTACTTCCCACCATGGCTAACAAACCAGCGGAGACTTCACTGTTGTTGTTTTTATTATTGACTGCATTAGCTCAATGTTCAGGCTTACATGGTGCAATGTCACCAAAGACAGCCCCCACTGATAAATTATTTTTGGCTCCCAGTATAGATGACAGCTGTATATTTACACTGCATTTGGCAAGAAGGGATTTTTTAGAATATTGCCAAATACAAACAGAGCTGGAAAGGTGACAGTTTCCTAAAAAATAATTCAAGGAAGGAAAGTCCATGATAACAACAAGATACAAAGCAGTCGTGTGACTTTTAGGCATCTTTAACTCTTTTTTGTAGTCTACCTTTGGAACTCATTACTATGAGCTTTCTCTGATTTCAATTTAATTATATTTTGCATTCTGGATCCTTAGAAAACTCTTCCCTTGCTGCACATTAGTCATCATCTGTCTCAGTTAAAAATTTAATCTAATTTCCTTAATGAATGGAATATATTTAGGTCTTCTAGCTAGGTTTTCTAGTTCTTTAGACTCTCCCCTTTGCTTATTACAATAAAAATAATTTAAGCAAAAAAGCAAATAAAACATTGCAACGATGCTTTTTTTTCTCCTTTTCTAGAATTGTCTGAATGTATCAAAGGAGATATTTGCAACTTCTTCACTTTTTATTTTTAGCATGGTGTTTTCCTTGTTAATGAGCTATGCTTGCAATTTCGGTCCATATTCTTTATATTTCTTCATTTTCCTCAATTCCAAAATGATCTGTGGGTGGATTTTCCTGAAGTCATAAAGCAGTGACACAGCTATTTCCTGTTGCCATCAAAATTCTGTAACAGAATTTCTTCCTCTATGAGTTACTGAGTTACTTGGAGTACAGCCAAAACAAAAAAAAAAAAAAAAGGGGAGGGGGAGAAAAAGAAAAAAAGGAAAAATACCTAAGTTGATTGAGTTGATTGGATGAATAAAAATTTTTCAGTAGCCGCATGAACTTTCAGTTCTGCAGATCTATAATGATTCCAGATAAATGAGATGACTGGGAACCTGTCCACTCGCAAAAAAAAAAAAAAAAAAAAAAAAAGAAGAAACCTTAAAAAATAAAAGGGGCTGTATTTTTCCACTTAAATATGCCATAGGAAAAAGGAACTGGTAAGATGGCTCATTTAATTCATTTTAGCCAGATCACATTTATTTTTAGCCTATGGAATTGGCACAGATGAGTAACAGAAGCAGAATAACTTCAGCTACGTTTCCAAGCTTACACACAATTCCTAGCAGGAATACCAAATGTCACCTTTTAGCTCCGTAGGGTTTTTTGTAGATTAAACCCTTGCTGTGAAAACACTATTTACAATATACAAGGCTTTTAACTCTTTGCAAGGTTTTTTTTTCAATAAAATTTTAACTAATTCTGGAATACCTACAGTATCGCTCATAAATAATCCTGCACGTGCTGGTCTGATGTACTAAACCTTCCATAGCTGTTAAAGCCGGATTCAATATCATCTGTCACCCATCTGTCGTTTTCCCAGCACTGGACACGGTTTTCCCTGCCACTGGTGTAAATCAGGAATAGCTCCTGAAACTCCTGAATTTTGCTAATGTAAAACAGACTGACAAGACTGGAAACAAAAGAGAGATTGGTAGGCAGATATGGCTATTCCTTCACTGAGCTGCAGTCTCCTTTATCTCTTCCTTGCTGAAGGAGGTGATGATAATCACCACCCGCAGGAACAGATAAGGGCAAAGACAGATATTGTAACAGCATCTCTAAAACTCAGTTCTTCCCAGCCATTACTCTGATCAACTGCCCGAAAATGACTCTCCAAAGTGGTAATAAGCTGAAAATGTTAGGCTCTCCTTTTAAATAAAGCAACAGCACCAAAAGAACAATTGTGATTGTTAAAATACGAAGGATCCTCTAAAGGAATGTATCTGTGATATGACACAGTATGAGGTCAGATGAAATAACTGTAACCAAGGAGGAACACAGCGAGAGAACAATGAAAACTTCGAGATCTACTGTGAAATATATTTTTTTTTAAGTGGATGTTTGCAGAAGGAAGTACAAAGAGATAGAAGTTTTTCAGGAAAAACAAAACTATTTTAGTCTACTGTGGGCTTTCTTTGTTTTAAAATTATAGGTTCTCTGTATGATTCACAGGATCTTCTATCGACTTGCATTTTTTAGAATTAACAGGTCCCAACACGCCTGTATCTTCTTGATCTAGGTATTAGGTCCAAATGCACAGGACAGTATTATGATGAATCATAGAATCATACAGGTTGGAAAGGACCTCTGAGATCATCAAGTCCAACCCTTGATCCACTACCACCACAGTTGCTAGACCATGGCACTAAGTGCCATGTCCAGCCTTGTCTTAAAAACCTCCAGAGACGGAGAATCCACCACTTCCCTGGGCAGCCCATTCCAATGGCGGATTACCCTCTCTGTAAAGAATTTCTTTCTAATGTCTAACCTAAACCTCCCCTGGCACAGCTTGAGGCCATGCCCTCTTGTCTTACTGCTGGTTGCTTGGGAGAAGAGACCGACCCCCACCTGCCTACAACCTCCTCTCAGGTAGTTGTAGAGAGCAATGAGGTCACCTCTGAGCCTTCTCTTCTCCAAGCTAAACAAGCCTAGCTCCCTCAGCCTCTCCTCATAGGACTTGTGTTCAAGTCCCTTCACCAGCTTCGTTGCTCTTCTCTGGACCCGCTCCAGGACCTCAACATCTTTCCTGAACTGCGGGGCCCAGAATTGGACACAATACTCCAGGTGAGGCCTCACCAGCGCTGAGTACAGGGGCAGAATCACATGAACTGAATAGCTTTCAAATGTAACAGATGTCTGCTGTCAAAGAGATATCAAACATGTCTGACGGCTAAGGGATCCTCAAAACAAGTGTTTGTGTAATGATCTGCTGGGCCTCTGTGTCACATGGGAAGCAATACTTTCTGTTCCACAATACCCCATCGCTCTGCCTGGGTGTGCTCCCGACCCTTGGGAAAGGGCAGCTCCCTGTGTGCAGCACTGGTTGGGTTTGGCCTTGCCATTGGCCCTGGAGGTGACAGATGGGAACATTCAGGTCTTTCAGCAGTGACTGACTTGTCACGTCTGACCACGAACAAACCCCAGACTAGCTCCTGCTGCCAGAGGCAGGGTGTTCCCAGCCCAGACAGAACCAGCTCTCGGCTGCCTCTTTTCCAGTGCGATGGTTTTGAACGCACAGCACTCCAACTACCTGCCGGGGGAGACAAGCAAGGAAACAGCATCCTTGCCAGTTCAGCTTTGCATCAGGACCTGACTGGCTGCATTCCTGCAGAAGTAAACTCCCATCCCAAGCTACTCAGCATCTTGCCTTGAGGTGCTGCAGCCTCCAGAGAGAACAGTTCTCAGAATAAGTTGTGATGGGAAAAAAAGCAGCGCTTACAGAAAGTTTTGAGTGCCTTATACCCAGCTCCCTTCTCCTTCAAGGGATCAAGGACAGCAGCTGAGAACATGCAGGGCTCTTTTTGCCTGGGCTTCTTGGTGCTGGGAAATAAAGTCCTGTCACTAGGGAGGTTCTGAAAGGCATAAAAAGCCACAGCTTGCAGACACCTGCTGCAAAGACATGCCTACCCTGCCAGCCCCAGTGCCTGTTGCCACTGAGGCAAGTCACAGAGCAGGAATCATGACCAAAGCTGGGAAAGAGAAGGCCCTGCTCCAGGTGTGGTTGGAGAAGTCTCCCAATGGCCACAGTATCTGGTGAAGACCTGTGGGGATGGTGGCCCTGGGGTCACCTCATCCTTCATGGGAAGCCATGGCCAGGTGTGGGGCTGGGTGGCTCAGGCAGGAGCTGGGTGGCTTTGGCAAGCTGCTCGGTCCCCAGTGCACCTGCCTGACCAGTGGGGAGGGACTTTTCCTTGGAGCCCTGTCAGGATGGCACAGGTCAGGGCACACACACACTGGACACACATGTTGTCCATGAAATGGGATTCATTACCTAGTGTTCCACAAGCCATTAACTGCACACTCAAGAGAGAGACATTGATTGTTTATTTCAGAGCTGTGCAAGCCTGGGTGCTCAGTGGTATTCCACAAATCAAGTACAAGCCACCGGAGTTTCTGCACCATTATTCATAAACAGAAATTCAGAGTTAGCAACGTCCCAAGCTCAGCCCCTCTATTAGGATTGGTTAGTCATTTCCATACAAGTTACATAACCCCAGCTAACTTCTCCAAGTGCTCAGAGAAAGGGTCTTCATCTGGGCAGGGGTCTTTTTGACCTGTAGGTGTGATCTTTATTATTATACTTAAAATAGTTCAGAAGTAGAATACACAGACCATGAGTATTTTGGCTAAGTTAACAATGTACAGGGAGACATGGAGCCTCTGGAGCAGGTCCACTGGAGGACAGCAAGGATGATTGAGGGTCTGGAGCATCTCTCTTATGAGGAAAGGCTGAGGTAGCTGGGCCTGTCCAGCCTCCAGAAAAGACAAATGAGAGGGGATGCCATCAATGTCTACAAGTATCTGAAAGGAGGGTGGCAAGAGGATGGAGCTAGGCTCTCTCTTCTTGGTGGTGCTGAGCAAGAGGACAAGAGGCAACAGGCAGAAACTGACACCCAGTAGGTTCCACCCGGACATGAGGAGGAATTTCTTTTCTGTGCAGTGACCGTGCACTGGAACAGGTTGCCTGGAGAAGGTGTAGTCTCCCTCTGGAGACATCCAAGAGCCCTCTGGATGCAATCCTGTGCCATGTGCTCTGAGTGACCCTGCTCAAGCAGGGAGGTTGGACAAGATGCCCCGTTGTGGTTCCGGACCCATTTTGTGAGCCTGTGATTGTGTGCACGTACACAGACACCAGCATCGAGATGTACTGCATGCTTAAAGCTTGTTAGCGCCAGCATGTCCTTGAGGGAGGGATCGAGGCTGGCTTCTGCCTGCTCCACTGACTAGGGCTTCTTTGTAATGCTTGAAANGAGGGAGCTGGGCCTGTCCAGCCTCCAGAAAAGACAAATGAGAGGGGATGCCATCAATGTCTACAAGTATCTGAAAGGAGGGTGGCAAGAGGATGGAGCTAGGCTCTCTCTTCTTGGTGGTGCTGAGCAAGAGGACAAGAGGCAACAGGCAGAAACTGACACCCAGTAGGTTCCACCCGGACATGAGGAGGAATTTCTTTTCTGTGCAGTGACCGTGCACTGGAACAGGTTGCCTGGAGAAGGTGTAGTCTCCCTCTGGAGACATCCAAGAGCCCTCTGGATGCAGTCCTGTGCCATGTGCTCTGTGTGACCCTGCTCAAGCAGGGAGGTTGGACAAGATGCCCCGTTGTGGTTCCGGACCCATTTTGTGAGCCTGTGATTGTGTGCACGTACACAGACACCAGCATCGAGATGTACTGCATGCTTAAAGCTTGTTAGCGCCAGCATGTCCTTGAGTGAGGGATGCTGGCTTCTGCCTGCTCCACTGACTAGGGCTTCTTTGTAATGCTTGAAAGCACATACAGACCTTACACCAAAAAACCTTCTTACTGAGGATCACACACACAGACAGACACACACAGAGACACACACACACGAAAGTGCGGAAGCGAACGCGCAGCCCGCGCCGCCCTTCGCCCCCTCCGCGGCGAATCTGCCGCTACGGGGCGCCGCCCGGCCCAACCTTCCTGCGCGGCTTCGCGCGGCCCTGCCCACGTCGGAGCGCGCGGGCGCCGCGCGGTGGGCGTGGCCGGAGCCGCTCCGAGGGACGCGCCGGGCCGGGGAGGAGGAGCGGGATCGGGAGCGGGATCGGCCCTTCCCCGCCGCCGGGGCGAGGCTGGAGCGGAGCGGGGCGGGGGGTGGCCGGGTCCGGCCCATGGACCGTCCGTGCCCGAGGCGGAGCCCNGCTGGAGCAGCTGGTGCTGGACGGGCCGCAGCGGCACGACAGTGTGCTGAGCGTGGAGACCCTGCTCGACCTCCTGGTCGGCGTCTACGCCGAGTGCAGCCGCGACTCGCCGCTCCGCCGCGACCGATACGTGTCCGACTTCCTCGAGTGGGGTGAGCCCGGGCCGGGGCCGGGTGGCGGGGGCTGTGCGTGGTGCCCGGGTGAGGGGCGGTGGAGCGGCCGGGGGCGGCCCGGCCCCGCCGTGCGCTCCCACCGCCGCTCCCGGCAGCGGCCGGAGACGCCGCCCCTGGATGCGGCGCCTCCCTGGGGAACACCCCCGCCGCCAGCCGGGCCTTGACCCTCCAGGTCTCCTCCCTCGATCTCAGGCGAACCGTTTGGCAGCCGGCAGCAGGAACAGCACCGTAGTGTCCTTGGCCTGAAACCCTGCTCGGCTTAGCCCGAAATGTCAGGCTAATCCGGCGCTCCTCGGAGGGTTTCCTACCTGGGGGAGGGGAGGAGGGGAGAGCACCAGGCTCAGGCTTTGAAATGCTACTCTGGTGCCGGCTCCTTGCTTTAGAGAGGGCGTGTGTGTGTGTGGCTCGAAGAAACAACAGTTCCCGTTCATCATGCAGTCGTTTTTAATTCGGGCATGCCCCCCAAGGACAGAGTATTTCTAGGCAGCCTTTCTAAGACCTTTGTTTAATGGTTCCCTACTGTTAAGCAGCCTGATAACGAGAGACGTCCAATAGTCCGGAGCGTGCCGACAAAAGAAAATGTGGATACTTTTGATAGCACGTAGGATAAAAGTTTTCTATCTGATGTTGTTTAGTTAAGGCTATTGACTAGAGGTATGCGAAGAGCACATATCCTTCCCTGCTGCATGTCTAAATGAATTTATGTTAAAACGGCCATGGTGGCTGACTGGTTTATTCAGCTGAGTAAGTTATGAATAATAATGTATGACGAAGGTGACTTAACTTCTCCATGGAAAAGAATTGGAGGGGAGGGAGGAGAGATCATTGCTCACGAGTATATTGTCCCGTTTATCAGCTGTTCCATGCATGTACAGTTAATTAGGCTTTAAAAGAGCAGTCTTAAAAAAATAAAACAACAAAAAAACCCAACCAACAAAACAAAGGATTTCCTAAGGGAGAGGGAGGGGCAGATTTACTTCAGTAAATGCAAATGTGTGTCTTTAGCACTAGAGACCAGAGCACTAACATGTAGGGACAGCTGGTTCTCCTTAATTTCTGTGGGGACCACCACTCTTTGTCATACACTAACAAACTAAGAGGATTCACTTCCTGGACTCTTCTATTGACGTCAGTAATGCGATTGCCAACTGAATAATTAACCACTTTATCACATCTGCCCCGCAAGGCTGCAGCCTGGGGAACATTGATTATTTGTTTTGTCATGGGAGCTTTGTATGTCTTCTGCAAAGAGCATTCAGGCTTTTTTGTTTTCAAGCTGATGGCTTGAACGAGTGAGCACCAGCAAACTGTTAAGTGTGATAGATCAGACTACAGCATACTTTGAAAACTGAAGTTGGAAGGATTTGGGGCAGGCCAGAGAATGATAGGCTTTTTCTGTAGCACTGCTGGTGGTTGTGTCTTACTGATTGATCCCTGCGTTGTCATTTTCTGTGTGATGGAGAGGCCGATTATCCAACTGTTTATAAAATCGCTTCTTTTAATTCTATTTATTGTGTTCACTGAATGTGAAAAGGTTACTGACTTGATGAAAAGTATAGCTCGCAATAAAAACAGTGTGTAGTTTTTACTGCAGTGTGGGATTACCCTGGTATAACAAAGTGCCTATTCAATAAATAATTGAAATGTATGTGAGCTACCATCTGGTGCTGCAGAGTAGGGATAAAAGTTTATAATCCAGGCTCTTGGTAGTAAGGGGCTGGGCCTGAATCTGGACTGCTGTATATTTGTGTTCCATCAACAAGGGATACCCTTAAAACCAATTACAGTTGATACTGTGTGTTCCTTCCTTTCCTTCAAGCTGCTAAAAACAAGTAAGTGCCAGCAAGGAGACACCTTTTATCTGTGTCCTAATGCCCTCACAGTGTGTTTCCACTGACAAGGAACTTGTTTCTGCCTCCAGCTAATAAGGAAAATATCATGCCAAACATGCTAATCTTCCTTATGTCATGATGTGTCTTAATTACAGCCTGATTTGCTGTTAGAAGATATTCTGGATTAATGTGCACAAGTTTTCTGTGCTGTTATGTGTCTGTAGAAGCATCAGAGTGTAGTTAAATATTTGGGATATACTTTGAAGATCAGTGTTTCTTTATCAACTGGAGACAGAAGGAATTTCCTTTTGACAAAATGGAGACTCATCACTGACAATGGAAATAAGCTACATAGATATTAAGTTTGAATTAAGCGGAGCTATATAACAAGCATTTTTTTTACAATTTTGATTTTAAAACTGGGTGTGAGGTATCACACATGTAAAAGTCCCTCGAAACGATTCAGTGTGGCTAATGGACTTGCTTGCCTTCTTAATTGCCAAGAGAAAATAGAGTTCAGGCGTGGTGGTTGAGGCAGGGCTTTTTTCTGGCTGTTGGGTGCAGAGTTGATTCTGAGTTGCGTGGTGTAGTTGCTGAATATGGATATCTTTGCTTTCTGACAGAGCTTGCTACTGCTCGTTTTCTGTAGCTGGTGGATGCTGGAGAAATGGAGAGTCCAGAAAATTAGGTCCCATGTTCATGTTGTGAGATTTAGGCCACCTCCTTTCTATTCAACATCTTGGGAAGCCTTGCACCTTACCTGTGGAGGCTGATAAACTCCAAATGGTAGATCGCATTGCATCTGTCCATTTAATTCCTCTGCTGCTTCCTGTCAGTCCTGCCACAGGCTTATTTCTTCAAAATCTTCTTCCTATTTGCTAACCATAGAAGAGTGCAGGGTGTGGTCCTTTGCCTTGAGGCAGCTTGTGGCTTCCATTGCTTTACAAATCTTGTAAGAATCTGCCATTTTAACCTTAGCAATTATAGCTTTCCCATGGTGAATGGAGCTTGCAAACAGACTGTTTCTCCCCTATACTGGATGTATAATACACATATCTTTATGCCAAGTGTCTTTGGAGAAGAGCTAGCTGAACTGCAAGTGAGGAGTCCAAAGTCCTTTTCTTCTAGTTATTTTTATTTAAAACTTCTGTTGAATGAGCTCTCACCCAGTTGGTTATCACTATTACATTGTTTATATAATAGATATTGAAATAACACTCAGTATTCTTAGTGGGAATTGAATCCAAGTCTGTTAGGGAACAGACCCGTGTCTACATGTTCAGAAAGAACTTCTCAAATCTGTGCTTAGTGTCTTTTAAACTGTTGCTGCATCTGCTGCTCCTAGAGTGGGAAATTGTGAGGAGTCCTGTTTATTTTAGGGGGTTTTACTCATTCTTCTCTGAGACTACCTAAATCTATCAGCAGGCAGAGAGGAGACTGCATGGACTTTGGACTTACTTGATAGACTGTGTCTGCTGCAGTGTGGTATTGCCCATGCACTGCAGATGGACCTCCCAAGAGACTCTTCCCACAAAAAATGTCCCTTGTTTAACTGGACAAGGAGAGAAGTGCAGGAGTGCTGGAACAGCACAGCCTCAGCTCAGGTGTCTGTGCACCACCTGTCCTTTAGCTTTCAGGTACAGCGTGTTCCTCCCTATGGAGCCTCTTGTTCTGTCATACTGAGGCGTCTGAGTCTTGCATAACCCTGTGCTAGAGTGGCTGCTCGCAGGGTATCTTGCTGGCTGGCATTGCTTCTGTGCTGGTTTGACATCACCTTGTTTTTCAGGAGTTACCTTAGTTGGCTGTGGCTGGTGCTCACTGCCCTCTCCTTCCAGTCAACCGGGACTGGCACAACCGGCTGCTCCGTTTTTGGACAGCTACTTGTCACAGTTTGCAGCCAGTAGTCAAACATGCTCAGAGAAGAGTCTCACAGGAATGGGCCTTATTTGTATTCAAAATGATCTTGGTGTTGCACAGCCTCTTTTGCTCCAGCCTTTGTTTCCTCTGACCCTGTTTTGTACTGCTGGCCCGCTACAGAGGGCAAGATGGCACGTGTCCCCATACATTTCATTCAGTGTTGTTGCACTCTCAGACTGTGTACTGGCTGGTTCTCTCTGTGAGAACACCTCAAAACCCATGTCAGAGTAGTTTAGACTGATCTGTGTTTGTTTTTTCTGTCTGAAGCAGTCGCACGAGATACTTCTGTGGACTGTTTCTCCTCATTTGTTAGGAGCTGTCTGTTTGAATGCAGACTTAACCTTCTGTGTTCTCAGTTTGTGCAAGGTCTGCTACCCAGCTAGAGTGGTGTTCTGCTTTTGGATGGTGGTTGTGGGGTTTTTTGTCTCTGTGTTTTTGTTTTTTCCTGAGAGAAACTTTAAGAATGCCGAAACTGTGGGGAAAATGAAGAAGATGAGATGATTAGCACAAGTAGGCCAGCTTGGCACCTGCTGGTGAGCTCTTGAAGACAGTCTGGCATAATAGACAGTGGGTGCTGTTGTAGTAACATCAATATATTCCCAGTCTGGACTAGAGGAGAGAAAAAATGTACGCATGGAGTGTTCAAAGCGACCTCTAGTCTAGCCCTGAACTGCCACTTTTGGGTATATATTTGTTGCACTTGAGTCTGGACCATACATGGGAAAAATAACGAACAGACCATTCACCGGGAGGGGCTGCTGTGCGGGTGCGGTGAGTCACAACTTTAGGTCACTGTCAGGGCTGATGGTTCAAGTTTGGATCTTGGTTTTTGGAGGGACTCTGTGAGGTTTGCAAATCGACTCTCAGGCCTACTCTTTCCTCCTTCCAGTTCTGCTTAAAGAGGCACCTTAACCTTTCAGATTAAAAGATACTTAGGGAATGGGTAACCTTGCAGGGTGGCCTTTCTTTCAGAACAATGTGGAACCTGTTCTCTCAGCCTGAGAGCAGTTGTGTTTAGAAGAGTACATGTGAGCCTGAGAAAGGCTCTTTCCAGCCTGAATTAGAGCATCTTCTAAACTAGCTGCAGGGTACACCTAATCCTCTGCCACAGGTACTGCTGTACTAGAAAAAGTGCTAGGTAAGGTCAGGGGCACAGTGTATGGTGAGTGTGCTGCTAGTGTAGGAGGCAGAAACTATCCTTCAGTGTTTTTGAGATGACCTCTGAGCTGATGGACTTTTAGGGTTGCTTATGAGGATCTGTTGGTCTTCTAGGGTTACACCCAGAAAAACTCACTTGATAACACATCGTATCTCTTGACTTGAGGGCTTAAATTCCTCTTGCCCTTTCCTTTGGCATTCCTCCCCCCTCCCCTGCTGCAAAAATACATATAAAAAGCTAGGAAGGGACCTCAGGCTCTGCCAGCTCTTACAGTGTCCTCTGTGCAGGCAGAAGCTGTTCAGTGGGTGATAAGCCTGTTGGGCACAAGTGTGAAGTTACAGTGGTTTGCTAATGAAGACAGCTGATGAACAAGAAAACTGAATTTCAGATTTTGGCTAAGTTTCCTCTGTGTCATCCTCTATCCACCAAAGCCTGTTATGATCCATTATACCAGAGCTAGTGGCAGGAAGGTGTGGACTGAGGGCCCACTGGGGCAGGGTAGAGCTACAGGTGCCTTGCAGATGTTCTGAAAAGGTGAGTGATGGTGGTGACCATTGGGATTTTTGTGCAGTGGGGATGCAGCTAGAAGTCCTTCCTGCTCTTGAAGGCTGTGGTCAGAGATGGGACACCATAGCTTGGATCACCTTCAGTAACAAGGTGTTTGGTGGTCATCTGGCAGAATAGTGCAACCATGGCTGCTGAATCCCAGTTTCCTGCATTAGAGAATTAATTTTGATTAAACTGGTTTCGTTCTTTTCAAAAATGTATGTTAGGATTAATTCATGTTGAAGTAGCCCAAACTGCCATTTTAGCTTTGACAGTATTGTAGTCTGGGCTAGTGACATGAGGGCATGTGGTTGAAACCCTGCTGCTGTATGATAGACTCTTTACAGGACATCTGTTTTAATCTGTTATTTTTAATGCGGCAGTATCTTTTAATGACTTTTTCTGTAAAACTTCATGCTGTGAAGTATTGGCACTGGATGCTGCAGTTGTGTTGTAGTAGTGGCAAAGTAACATGGTCTGTAGGATGAGAGGCCCATTGGCATGTGCTGTTGAAGTGACAGATGTCCTGGGTGAAGATTGTCTTTTGTCCCATAGAAGGAAGTCGGTATCACTTTTCTCCTGGGGATAAAGGTGCTAATAAATAGCACCAGTCTTTAGTTAAGGCTTGAGGAATTATGTGGTATATTAAAGCCTGTGATCTATATTTTGCATTTAAATTTTGTTTATCTATGAAAACTCAGAAGGGGTAATTAAGTTATTGATAAGTTTGTCTTCATACAGGAAAATATGTATGCACCTAGTAGTTCCTCTCTGATGGCACATGATAAGGTGTAGAATGCAGAAGTAAGATTTCATAAGCATCCATAAATATAACTCTTTTCTGTCTTGTTTCACTTGCAAATCTAAATTATTTTCATATTGTTTTTTCACAGATAATATTAAGATATAATACTTTCCAAAAAAATTATTTACATCCTTAAAACTTTGTGGTTGGCAGAGTTTTGCATTATCGGTGGAAATGGCTTGAAAGTCAGTTTAGATCTAGTACAATGAACTTTTTTACCAAATTAAATTGAACTAACCTATTTTTGCAAGCAATTAATGTGTGGGAATGAGTCATTTTGTTCCACACCTACTAGAACAAATTATTTTAACTATGTGAATCAGAACTAAAAAGACTTGTTTCATTAGCCTTTTTTAGCAAGTTACTTCTACTTTATGGTTGTATATTAATGTTTTAGGAATGTTGATCTGTAGTTGAGATTAGCTGGGAGTGTTAAACTACAGATTCTTTAAATTTATAAAAATTACATTTTATCCCTTGCATGGAATTTGAGGCAATTCATGCACGCTGGTTTAAGATGGGTATTACAAAAAGGAAGAATTATAATACTTAACAATTGCAAATTTATCTGAGCCATTAACAGAATGTAGTGCTTAGGATTATGAAAAATGTTATGGGTTCATCTTTTTCATTACTGAAGTCTGAAAAAATTAATAGGGCGATGGACCACAAGCAAACTGTTTAGAAAAATAGAAGGGACTTGTTAAAGCTTTTTACTGTATTTTTGCCTTTGATGATACTTTAAATAGAATTGACATTTGTTCCCTAAGTTAAGGTACACTTGAGAGTTCCAGTCTATTCTTGATGTTACCAAAGGGTTTGTACCATGTTCACCATTATATAACACTGAAGTGCTATGGGGTTGTGTTTTTGTTTTTGGTTTGTTTGTGGTTTTGTTTGGGGTGGGTTTTTTTGTTTGGTTGGTTTTTGTTGTTTTGCACTTTTTTTGGTTTTTTAAGGAAAAGAGATTTGATTTAAAAAATTCTCCAGGTCTGAAAAATTTTATGTACATTTGCTCTGTGATTCAATGTGATCTGTTCATTTTTTAGCTGTCTCTTAACACTAAAAGCTTCCACCCTATTTTTCTCATCAGCATATGCAGATTGCCAGAATGCAGGCTTTCATTTATAAAGATCTTGTTCACTATAATGAATGTAGCTTTCTTCAGTAGGAAACTATACACTGTTTTCTTAAGCCCTGATTTTGCATAGACCTCAGTAATCATGTCTGTAGATATTCTTAGAGTGCATTCAGATTGTGTGCATCCATCATTTCCAGCTGAGGCCTTAGGCATCCTGAAGTGCCTGAGATCTTAATTTCTATCATTCATGTCATCAGGGTCTTAGCACTGAAACGTGTTATTACTTAACCATGGCCTAAAGCTTCAAATGTGATTAGTACCTCTGGATATCCAACCTGAGACCTCTATAAAGGAGTCTGAGCTTTAGAAAATGGTGGGGATATCTTTACCAAGCATTAAATCATTGAAAATGTGTGGAATTTATTAATCAGATGTGCATTAACAAAGTCTGATGTATAGTTCTTAATTTGCTTAAGTGCAGTGCCATTGAGGGGTGAATATGTATACAGCTGCCTTTCCCCAGAAGGCCAAGAAGAGAAAAGATCAGAAGCAGCACCAATTTCAAATATATCCCAAATTCTTTTCATAATTTATAATTGTTCTCCAGCATAAAAACAAACATGGATAATTGTTTTGTGAAGTCCTGTTTGGAATGTGTTTATGCCAATTTAGTGAGATGTCCATGCTCAGAGTTTTGGAAGAGTCAATACAAAGTTCTGTCTAGACTTTTAATTCAGCTTAAACCTAAGTTACGTTGTTGTAATTGCCATCAAAAGATTTGGTGGAAGATGAAGTAACAAGTAAGAAGACAAGTGTTTTTAACTCGTAGGTATATGGAAGTCAGTCTTAAGGAAGTGTTGCAGCTATTCTGGCAATATTGTACTTTTTATGGTACTGTGTAGTTCGTGGGATGTGGATTAATTCTTTTTACAGGAGGTATAACTTTACCCAAAGCATAGCAACCACTATAGTTCTATGGGGGGATTGTATCTTACGATTTCCCTGCCAGTAATGGTTCCTAAGCCTAAGAACTGAACTGGATGCTTATGAAATCTCTGTCCTCATCTGAGGAAGGACAAAGTTTCTAGTAATTTCATGGTAATACTTATGGGACATCTGAAATTTTTTTCCCACTCTTGAGGAATACCTCTGTCCCTGGTTCCCCCTACTACTTCTTACAGAGATTTCACATGTACCTTGGGGGTAGATGGGGATTGTCTCCATTGCTTTGCACACCTTTGAATTTCTGCTGTTGTTACAACATGGCTTCTGTGATCTTCATTTTGCACATCCTTCCTCAAAACCTGACTTCTTCATGGAGTTTTTCTATGTGCTGCCAGCCTTCTTGCTGCCCGTGTGACTTGGATTATCAATATGAGAAGCTGAAGTGTTCAGAGTGCCTTTTATTTTACAGTAATTAAGGCAGAGTAGAAACAGCAGGAGGGTGACTTCAGGCATGAAGATCCTATTATATCATTTTGAAATATGTTCCCAAAGGTTTGCTTTCTAAGATGCATGTTTAGTCTTTAGATTTAGCTCTTTTCTGATAGGATTATTTAGGTTGTCATGTGTTATTGTTCCTTCCACCTCCATTTCTGTGTATCATGGCTGTGTCTTATTAGCCCTGAGAGATGGATACCCAGTGTGCAAGCTCTGCAGGCTTTGTTCTCCAGGCTTCTGGCCGTTCTTGGACTCTGGATCAGAAGGAGAATTAGCAAATTTTTCTTATAGTTAGGTGTTTTTCCTATATTTAGGTGCACTTGAGTAAGAAGTTCTCACTGAAATTTTTAAGGATTTAGGTTTCTGTGTGTAGTCTGTGATTATTTTGCATTGTATTACCGTGAAATGGGAATGTAATAGCTGACCATATTTTCTTTCTTTTTAGTTTGTATGCTCCTTAAGCCAAGAAGGGAATCTCACTATGTTTTCCCTATCAGTGGTTCCTTTTAGGGTGGTGTTGTTGCCCTGGAATAATCTAAAGTTACACACCTTAAAGGAAACTACATTTTTGTGATTCAGAACCATGGGACTTCCTCCAGGAGATTGGTAAGAGGGTAAAAGTGATCTAGAGGTCCTGGGAGTAACTGGTAGCTAGGAACTGGTAGATTTTGGGTTGTAAGTGCAAAGATGGAGGCTGGAGTCCGTGGTCTTTAATATTTCATCCTTTAATGGGTAATAGGTATTTTTTCTAAACTCCTGATACTTTATCTGTCAGAGCAGACTTTCTGAGAAGTTTCAGGTTAGCTGCGTCGCAGGGAAGAAGCACAAACATTTTCCTTCCAGACCAGCTTTAACTAGTAGCAGTAGAACGCCTTAGGTCATGTGGCATCATATCACTGCATAGAGGAGTTAAGTTCAACTGTGTTAATTTACTCTGTTGTGTAATTGAAGATTTCCATTACCACTTAGCTCAGCCTTTGCTTTCCTGAACAATTAATACTTAAATTGGGAATAATGTCAATATACACATAGCTGTTTTTAAACTGCGGTTCTTCTGGCCTGGTACTCCAGATAACATGGGACAACATAGTGTGGGGAAGCCTAACTGGAGGCTGTATCAGGCCCACAGACTGTCTTTATCTTTTCCCTAGAAGTATTTACTGGTTATTAAGGGAACTGAACTCTGGTTAATCAGTCTGTGTTTGTGATTGTGGGCCAGCAGGGTTTACTGGGTTGGATGTAGTGCTGTACCAACAAGGCTATTCTGGGCAGGCTTGACCCTGTCAGGCACGACTCGGTCAGGTTTACATCCGTGACTAGAAATAATCAATCCTTGTGCATCCTGAAGTTGACTCTGATGTGAATTTTAAAGATAATAGACCTGACATTTTGGGAAGGAGGGAAGTGGGAGATTTTTAATTAAGAAAATTAAAAGTTATTCATGGAGAAGCTTTTACTGCCCTTAGGAAAGGGCTTTACAGTAATTTTCATCAGCATTAAAGACGTGCATGAATTTGAGTGGCTCAGACGAGAAGTTGCCCTGGTTGATCCTGACAGAACCAAAGCTGTAGGTTGTCTAGGTATAGACTTCCTGTTCTTGTGGGTAGTGTTAAACATCATCAAGATTGTGTTTAATGTTTCAGGCATGTTTTGATGGTGGGGATAGCAGATAGTACGTTCCATCCTCTACCTTTTGCATACCAGCATTATACTTCCTTCACACTGTGAATCATCACAAAATTCGGCATGACAAGTGAAAAGTCTTGCAGTGTGCAGCAGTAAAAGTTGGGGAATGACCATCTAGACAGCAGCCTTACAGAAAAGGGTTTGGGGATCCTTGTAAACAATTAGTTGAAAAAGTCAGTGATGCATCATTGTAGAAATGGAAGCTGCCTGTGTACAGGACTGCATCTGAAGAGTTAGCCAGCAGGCTGAGAGAAGTGGTTGTTACTCTCTTTACTCTTCTGAGTCTATTTCTCTAGTACTGTGTCTAGTTCAGGGCTTCCCAGTATAGAAAAACCCCTGGGAAACTGAAGTGAGTCTAGCAGTAAACAACTGATGTGGTCAAGGGCCTGAAGTATGTGATATGCAACAAAAGCCTGAGATACCTGAATCTGATCAACCTGGAGAAGGGGAATCTCATTGTTATCCTCAACTATCACATGTGTGCTTAGGGAGAACACAGAGGCAGGTGCTTCCTGGGTGCACTGCCAAAAAGAACATACAGTGAACACAGGCTATGGCAAGGAGGATTCTGACTCTTTGTGAGAGAAAAATAAAAGAATGGTCTCACCTTGGCTGAGTCACCCAGAAAGGTGATAGGGTCTTTATCCTGGGGACAAACCTCAGCTGGACAAGGCCTTTGTCACCTGATTGAACTTTGATGTTATCTCAAATTTGACTAGTTGGGTAGACTCTAATGTCCAGGAGTCACTTCCAACCTAAATTTACTCTGTGGTTCAGTATATATTTTTCCTGTGTTCACAAATGTATTTATCATCATGACTGCTCTAATAGAAAACGGTTGTTCCTCATATTTCTCAGAATGAAAAGCAATATGTGAAATAGCTTCTTCTTGTTGTAGATAAAGTAGTTCATGCAATTTATTTTTTTTATAATCTTAGATGGTTACCTTGGTTGGCTAGCATTTTACCACAGTCTGAACATAAGTATTGACAGGCTTGTAACTGGGCTTGTAAATGAAGGGAGGCTAAATTTTGTTCACATTGTTCTTCCATGTATTTAAAGAAAGTACCAGTTTCCTTGTTCCTGGCACTGAATTGTCAGAACAGGTTTTAAGAACTTTGAACCTATGTTTTCTGTCTAGTGCCATTTCTCAAGTGTGGTTTCCTTATGTTTAGTTAGCCTTGATAGCACTTGGAGTATTTTAAAGCAATCCTCCATGGAGCTGTCAGAAGAGCCTGCCATCCCTGTGTGACTGTGAGCCTGAATCATCCTTTATGAAAAATACAGATTTAGTTGTTGTACTGGGTATGTTCTCATATCACAAAGGATCTGTATCCAGGAGAGTTCCTAATATGCTTATATCTGACACTGTAAGGAGTCTGGCTAAGCAGTTGCTAACAACAGGGTAAAAGAAATCTTCCTTGTAAGAGGAAGATCTAATGGGAGATACTAGGTGAGTTTTTTTATTTCCTCTGTAAGCTAAGAACTCATGTGACTTACATCAAGTTGGACTTGCAACATGGTTTTGATGCTGATATTCTTGATTGATGATAGTGGACTCAGCTAACCAAAATGCACAACAAATTCAGTGTTTCAAAAATCATACTTATATATGGAAGTGCTATCAATGATGTGGATAACAGTGTACAAATGGGACAAAACCTAGGAACTGAATCCCTTATTAGTGGTGTTTTGTACATAGAGGGTATCCAAAGTGGCAGCTGACTTTCCTTACAATGAATTTATATCTGTGTCTTTGAGTATTTTGCTTACAGCAAAACCCTTAGAAAATAACGAGATTCTTCAAAATTCTGATATTCCTAAATGCCTGGAAGTCTGGTAGAACTTTTGTCAGAGAACATATATTGTCAGCTATGTCATGAAGGCATTCACTGGCAGCACTATATACTGTAATGGTCCACTGCCCTTCTGGGACAAGGACTGTGTCTGTGAGCAGTTTATAATCTGTGTTCATTTTCCAGAAGAAACTTTTCTTAGAGTGTTGTGTAGTTGTTTCAGATGCTCTGATGCTCTTGGGACAAAAAGCAGATAGTGAAGTAATGGCATTAACTTTTTTTTCGACTGAGTCTTGCTGCTTGAAACTATTGAGAAATACCATTTTCATCCTCTTATGCCCTAATTTCCTCTTTAATTTAATTATTCACACTCTTCACTTTTCGTTTCTTATTTGTGTTTAGAGAAGGCACTTTGCAGTGATGTCTTTAAAACAGCAGTGTGCACTTGTGCACACATAGCAGCAACGATCTTATGTGTCAGTGGCTGTAATATGTCGTCATGCACGTTGGTAATGATAGCTCTTTCTTCAAGTATATGGTTGGTAACTACAGAATAAATAATACAGGCCTCACTGGAAAATGTGCTCCAGTAATTCACCTTCAGAGCTCTGTGGGTGACAGCTGGTAAAAGATAATGGATTATCTTTCTGCAAGAGGAAAGCATGGGCAAGACCTACTTCTTACTTCAATCTCCTTGCCCTCATCTTTTCCTCCCCCCTCATGTCCCATATAACACTTACGAACTTGTCCTCCATTTTCTTGGGACTTGGGTGGAGACTGCTTGTTATCACTTTTGTGTTTAAAAAAATAAAATAAAAAAAAATTAATTGGCAAGGAAATAAATTTAGCTGTGCGTAACAATTCATGGAAGAGGAAATCAACACTGTCTGCTTGTAATCTTTTAACACATATCCAGAAATAGATTGTTGGAGAATCATAGTATTTGTTTTAAAATTTGTAGTATTGGAATAAAAAATAAGCAGGACTGTGAATTAGAAAAAAGTGGAAAAGACATAATTTAAAGTCCAAAATATTGGTCAATATAGTACAAAAATTGCTCAGGCTGTATGTCTTTACTTCATGCTTCCAGAAGTTCCTGTACTTTAAGGTAAACTTTATGTTGAGCTTTTTTTACTAAAATGTCTGTTAAGGAAAATTTTGAAGGAGAGATGGAACTGGTGGTACTTAAAGAAAAACTTCTCACGTGAGATAACAAAGATTCTTACTAGACTTGGGGGTTTTGATCTGTTCAAGTATGTTCATGTAAGAAAGGTAAGACTCCAGAGTGACTTCTTGGTTCCTTGAAAATGCATTCCTTAGAGAGTGGCTCTTCTGAAGAGTAATTCCTTAAATTTTGATTTTGTATGATACAGTTGTAAATGCTCCTGGTTTCTTTCCTTCCTTTAAACTACAGCTGAACAGTCAGGAGCGAGCTTTTGCCAACAACTGCACAAACCACTCTGCTACTGTTAAATTCCTTAAAATAATTAGGTACATTTTTGTTCCTATGTAAGAGTAATGACTGATGCAGTCTGAGCATAGTAATAGACATAGTGACAAAGTGACCCTTGCTGCCCATGCAACATAACACTATTCCAAAGTGGAATAGTTTTAACACATGACTGTTCCTTCTCTTTTATGATGACTGATACTTGTTTTGGAAGATTTTATGGACCTAGATTGTTTTTTTAATGATGCTTCTGTGGACTTGGTTTTAAAATTCGAGTTACATAGGAAACAAGAGTTAAGCTTCAAGAAATTATTATAAAAGTGAAATTTTGTGGCTGTTAAGGTATAAACAGTAGGACAGTTTCCGGAAGTATAGTCTTCAAGGCTTTTAACTCCTATACAGACAATCTGATCAACAAAAAACAAGTTTTATAAGCAGTCATCTTTCCCCTCAACGCTGTGGTGCATTTGTGTCCTGCAGATGCTTGCCACAGACCTGTATTGTGTGTGTACCTACTCATGAGAACCAGAGAGAAGCTGTATGTTAAAGACCGCGAAACTACCGAGAGATTAAAAACATTTTTTGTAAATTTGACATCCTTGTTTGATTCATAGTGGCAGTCCAAAGATGAAATAAAGTATTACTGAACAAGCACTCCTGAGCACCTTTTTTATGAGGCTGAAAAGAAAAAAATGAGCCTTAAGTGACATATATATTGAGTATCTTATGTGAAGTTAGGAAAAAAAGATTTACAACTCTTCCAGACTTCTCTGTTAGAGAATCCTGAAGAAGTTTATGGAAGAAAAGGATTACACAGCCTCAGCTCCACAATACTGGTATCAAAAATGAACCTAGCTGGTCTGAACTACAGTATCAAGGATGAAGAGTTTGACAGTCTTTATAAGATTGTGGTTTGGGACTGAATGTGTTTTTAAAGTGAGTCGATGCAAGTGGAAAATATTACTTAAGAGCTAAAACAATCATGAAATGGGCAAAGTACCCAAGGTTTACTTAGACGACACTGGAGACAAATTAGTAAAGGAAAATATTAAATTCTATATGGAAAAAGAAAAGGGAATGATGTATAACTAAAATGATGTGTAAGAAAGTAGACAGGCAACCATTTGGCTTTTCTCTGTGTAAATATTGGCTCAATATCTATACTAGTTTGCAGTTGCATTGAAGTAGATTAAAACATTTTGTAGATTGACTGAAATTCCTTGGTTTTCTGTTTGTGGTCACCTTTTCTGCTTGTGGTCTCCTCAGAGGCTGAGTACTATGTCAGAAGATTTCTGGAAAGAACTTACTGGTTCCTGCTCTGGAAATGGGGTGTTTTAAAAGCACATCTACACCAGTAGGGTTTTCCAGCTGCATCTGTACTGGCATGCAGGTGCTTGCTCTAGTGCTGCAAAGGAGCTTCCAAATATTTGATTATTTCAAAGTATGAGTAAAGAAAAAGGTTGGAAGCCAGCAGAATGGAACCTGAGGTATAGATGAAGATTTGAGATTGCCAGCCTACTACAAGCTTGTTCTGAATGTCCTAGTACTTGATTTTCTGTTTGGAAATCAAGACACCTGTCTGCATGGGTTGTAAATGAGGAAGAAAGAAAGGAATTCTCAACAAAAATGCGTGGAAATAAATCTTAAAGCAAAAGGATCCTGGAGGTAGTGTTTATTAAACAAAGATGGCATGTGGATAATGTTACACTTCAAGTAAAGAGGAATGTACAAAACTGAAAACTTGTGTTTAAAATGACAAGCTTAAAAGAAGAATGTTCTATCAGATACTGCATCTGATACAAAAACTTTCTGGGACGATCCCCAGAATGCCTATCTTGAAAAGTTGCAGAACAAGGCCTAGAGGTGAGATTTGGTATTTACAATTGTGAGTATAGCGATTAAACAGATTTTTGTTCCCTTCTGGTTTTAAGAATATGCAAGAAAGAGGGAGCAGCTAGAACGCAGGGATCTGGGACTGGTGCTGATCATGCTGGAGTGTGCAGTAACAGGAGGTATGTTCTGGACTGAAATGGTAGTGTGGAAGATATAAGATTCCAGGAGCTTCCAAGAGGTTTGGGAATGCCTGGAAACATGTCCATTAAACAGCATCTCATGTAGGCTGGCAATCTCTTGAGAGCTCTCCTAAAATCATGATACAGAAACTGGATTTAAGAATTTCTAAAAGCTATCACGGCAAAGATGTTAGGAAGAGATGAGCTATAAATACTAAACAAAACCAAAACTTTTCTTTGATACACAAAATACTGGGATAAGGGGGAAGAGCTTATTCAGTGTAATGTACATAAATTAGCAAAAATTTGGATGGGAAAGCATGATAAAAATACAGAATGAGGGGGAGACAAGAACTTCATCCTGCCTGTACTAGAGAAAGCTGAATTTATAATGCTTGGAGACTTGGAAATGTCTCGAGGAAGAGGCATGGTGTTTTATTTTTAGATTCTTGTTCCGTATGCTTTGCATATACATGTGATGTTAGAGCTCTTTAGTCATGCTCTAAATCAGTTAGATTTTAAAAATTCACTCTTAACTGTTCCAAGATTTATGTCCCCTAAAAATGAGTTTTTGATTTGAAGGAGAGTTTAAAAATTTGAACCTGTATAAACTGTCATGTGTCTAAAATTCTAGATTACCATTTGTCCAAAATCTTTTTTACCCATGGGTATTCACTGTGTGTTAAAAAACCAAACCCTGCTTTAAATGGATTTTTGTTCTTATTTAATAGCAGATGTTATGGTCCAGGTTAGTTTGAAACTTCAGAATGATTCGCTGATGTTAGCAAGCTGATAACTTAAGTGGGCAATATTCTAAAACAGAATTCTGCGGTCTTCTTGGTTTATTTCATTGGTAATTAAAATTTTTGGCCTATTTTTTTTTTTTAGCCATGAGCACTTTAAAAAAAGCTGTACTTTTAAGGATCCATTATCATACAGTTTGACTCCCATTTTTTGAAAGCTGCATCTAAGGCCAGGGGTAGGATTTTCACAGTTTTACAGTAGATTCTATCCACCCCCCACTCTTGGTAGAAATTTAGACATTTCTTATCCATTTTAAATTTTAACTGTATTACATAGCCTGGAAATAGATATAGACAAATTTTGAAATACACTGAGTCAGCGTCAGACATGAAGGAAAAGTTGCACAGTGAAATTAGAAGCATGTTGTCCTATCTGGGTAAAGTTTTCATCATGCCTTGGAAGGCTGAGAGATATATTCCTCTTCCCTTTCGACTCTCTTTACATCCTGTCTGATCAAGTAATTGTCAGGAAGCATCCCTCTGGAGATGTGTTTACCTTCTGAATACCCCAAACCCCAGTGATTTTTCTGTTACAGGCAGCTGGCCATGCTCCTGATGCCCTGCTTGCCCTGAGTTTTGTTGGTAGTGACTTTTAGCACTTGGAGTTAGTGAAAATAGTGCTGTGCTGTAAATCGTGTCCTTGTTGCCAGCCAGTGGTACTGGAATGAGTAGCACAAGACAGAATAGCTTTGGCTCTAGATCCCTGGTCTGGAGAGGGAACTGAAGAAGTGAGAGTATTTTTAATAATAAAAAAGCCACTCTGAGCTGTCCACTGTAATATGTAGCAAATCCTAGCATGGGACTTGTTAGTATTCTCTGCAGATTTAAAGACAATTCCCCTCTTCTCTGCTTCTGAGTAACTTGAGCTACTGCAAAGATTCTAGTGCCTGGTTACGATAATTGCTTGTTGCATGTCTTTGTGGCCTTTTCCTGTGACAAAAATCTGACCTTTTAATTAGATCTCAAGCTCCAGGCAAGTTTTGAAACAGGGTGAGTAATGTCTGATAAAATGTCCTCCTGCCCACTGCCATTTAGAAGGAAGTGAAGAGAAAGATGTGCCACACCTGTTCTTAAAGTAGCTGTTGCTGCCTGAACTCTTGAAATTGAAAAACAGCTCAGGGTATTTATATGTGTAGTGTTGCAGCCTTGAGCCATCAAAAAAAAAAAAAAGTCAAGTGCAGTTCTGTAGCACTGTAAGCTCCCCTAATTGTCCCATCCCCTTAATTTTGTATTTCCTAGTTTAAGGTGTTGATCTGGTTGGGAACTGAAGTGTCAGGCAAAAGGTAATTGTCATTTGGCTGTGCTTCCTTATCCAGCTTTCCATGGAGCTCCCTATGTGTTGGCAGCCAGGCAGGCCACCTCTGCAGCAGTGCAGGCCTATGCGTGGGCAGCTTATCACACCCTGTGCCACTTAAGACAGTGGCTTCTGAAGAACTGCTCCCCTCCTTTACCCTCCTTGCTTGTGCTGGCATAGCAGCCTTTCCCGACCCTTCTGCGATGATGATTCAGTTTATTCAGCTACCGGCTGATAGCTGTGTTATGTGCCTTGGTAGCTTGGGATCCTGCTGGTTTAGTGAGAGCCAGGGCAGTGAGGTGAGACCAGCTGGATTTGTTGGAGCTGATAGAAGGAAGAGAGCAGATCCATGGAACTGTCCCTTTGATCACAGTGATCTGCTACAGTTGTGTCATTGAACTACTTTACTTCACTCTAAATTTATAAGCAGAGAAAAAGGTTGCATCCTAAGGTGGATTTCACTCCTGTCACTGTAAGTACATTTGTGTAGGGTGCTTTGGCAAGAAGAACTTACTGAAAACCTCTATGCTCTAAAAATGAAGGAGGTGGCATGTGGTAAATACAGCACCAGTGTAAAGTGTAAATTGTTCTGTTACATAATGCACACATTATGTTTGTAGTAACTTGAGAGAAAATCTTGTGTATATCTGGTAAAAAAGAATGTGCATTTAATGTAAGTGATTGAGAAAACAGCTATGCTGCTTTCTTGTTAAGTTTTACTTCTAAGATGAAATAAAGCATGCAGTCAGGAACTAGTCAGGAACTAGTCAGGAACATATATTGATGATGTAAGTGGCGGCTTAATGTAAGTGTATGTATGCTTATATCAGCACAGTGAGGTCATCAGATTGGAATTGTTTTATTTCTTAGGATGTGCAAGAGGTGCTGGGTCTGATGAAATTTGGTTTCATCCTATGTTACTGAAGTTGGATGAGCTCAAATTTGAGATTTTCTTAATCTCTACTTTGAAACCATCTGAAAAAAACATCAGTATTTTTTAAGAGCAGTCATAATTCTCAGGCTATTCTACAAAAAAAATTATTAACTATGCTTTTAAAATTATTCATCATGCAGTAAAATAAGTGGATTTTAGCAATATTTACAATATTTTTATGGAATGAAAGAAATGGAATCATTGAACTTTTACTGTTTGGAACTAGTGATTCATGTAAACCCCCTGAAACACCCTTTCCATTACAATATGTGATTGACATTTGCTGTTGCTTAAATGGCTGCTCCAACACCTGTAGAATCTGGACCTGAAATAGGAGTACAGAAAACCTGAGGTACAAATAAAGCTAAATTAAACAGATACTTCATTCTGTGGTGTTTCTTACGATGTTTTGATGTGTGTTTTGGAAGAGCCTGTCCTAATGTGGTGTAGGTTGACTAGAAACAGGCTCTGGTGTAGCCACTTCCATGGCTGTTGCACTCCACACCACATTCACCCCAGTTCCAAAAGCAATTTTGCCTTTCTCCGGCCTCATTCTGCTCCCTGCATTGGGCTTGGGCTCCACTGTTGGAGCTGTATGGGAGTCACACTGGGTGAATGGTTTGGTGGGAGGGGGTGGAATCGGATAGGCAAGTTAGCTTTTGCCTGGAAATGTTTTCTGATTTGATATACCACGTGAAGGCTGATGATGATGCAGACAATAGAGTGGAGTGTGGTGGGAAGAAACAAAGAGGAACACCTTCAGCAGTAGAATGAATTTCCTGGATTGAAGTGGTTGTGTAGCTCCCTATTCAGTTGTCTCAAATGTCTGGGATGTCAGACAGTCCCAAGGAAAATCTGTATATGGCTTGATTTACTTGTGTCTTCCAGGCTGGGTATTATCATCTTGAGGAAAATAAAAGGACTGAAGATGAAGCTTACGAAGGCATTGGATATCAACAGTTATATAAGAGCAGAAGAGTTTCTTCATGATGGAACAGTAATCTTTTCCTTGCATTTTTTTAGCAAGACTTAAGAGAAGGGAAAGTACCATCTTTGAAAACCTTTGAAATCTGAGTTAGGAGCAAGATTCATTTGTTTTGGTCTCTGCAGAAAGTGCCAACTTCCAGACATTGTTGGACTTCTGCTCAGTATTTTAGTCAGTGAAGGTTCTAAGGCTAAAGAGGTTGATGGACCACCAGGGAATCCATGGTTGGTATGTAGTCTGATGAAAGAGCTGGGAATCTTATGGAAAACCTCAGGAAAAGGTTAGAGGAGCATGGCAGCTTTCTCTCTCCCAAACAGATGTGGCAAGTTGGAAAGAGGTATGAAAAACTGTGCTACCAAGTGCAGTTAGGAGCACTGTTTCTCTAGGGGCTTTCTTCATTCTCTCATGGGAGTTGGACTAGAATTTAATCTCAAACTGCTGAATGTTTTCTGAAATGCCCTTACTAATACTTATAAAGGTGTGGGTTTTCTTGTCTAGTCTTTGTTCCTGCTAAAAAAAGTCTGTGTCCTGAAACATTACATTTTGTGAAGCTTCACCAGGTTTGTGTGCATAGTAAGTCACTTGTTGGCTTTTTCCAAAGTAGATGCTACTTACAGTCACATTTTTCTTCAGTGTTAGTACTAACAGTCCCATCTTCCAAGATCAACTTCAATATTAATAAACAAATAAGACAAATCGTGCCTGAATTGGTTCTAGAAACCAATTTGTAATTCCCTAAATTTGGATCATTCAGTGACAGTAACGTGAGTAAAATAAGAAATTGGGCAGTGAGCTTCACCCTCTGTTACAGATGAAAGCCTCCTCTCCTTGTACTTGCATCCCTTGTAGTACTAGCACACGCCATGGTCTGATTGGCATGTGGTTTTTATCTGTTATTTTTCCTTTGGTAAATGAAGGTCTTGCATATAAATGAGTATAGCAAACAGTCATTTGGCATGTTTTTTGCATGTGTGAGCCAACACTTACTTCCTCTCACCTTCTAGAACTCTGTTGATGTTTAGTTCTCAAAGACATGCAGTGGCCTTGGCAGGAGTTAAATTGGCAATGTAATTTGTCACTTGGACTACTGGAAACCATCTGTGTGTTCCTCAGTGCTTGTCTGCACAAACCTTGAGAATTATCTTTGGTGTCCTTTCATTGTAAGCGTGGAAAGCAGTGAATGGGCCAGGCAGGCAGATAGCCAGCTATTAAGTGTTTGTGGTAACATTCATCAGGGAGCTGGCATGTTGCTGCTGATTGAGTCCTTCTGTGTGGCACTTGGCTTTTGGGGCTTGCCACATAAAAAGAATAACAGCGAACACAGATGATGTTTCAAGGTAAATGCCTTGCTCTTATGGTGGCAAATTTAGCAACACTAATAGGATCAACATCAGAACTACCACTCATTATTTTTCTTCAAAGCATTTCCCAGTGCCATTAGGCTTTAGCTTGATGACGGATTTTTCATGCAGTTGTCGCAGACTAGTGTACAAATTCCAAATGCCACAATCAGTTCTTCTGTAACTGATAAAGCCAGTTATGGAGCAAGATGCAAAAGCTATGAACACTCAGTCTTGGTTTATGCCTAAAATTAATGATGTTTTTATCCTTTTAAACATTTGAAGAGTTTTGCGTGTAATTATCTAATCCAAATGTTATCCAAACTCATAGTTTTGTTAAGTGTCAGCAAAGTATCTGATTGAAGGCGCTCAGATACTCTTTTACATATGTCAGAAAACTTTCATAAAACAAAGCAAAATCCCTAACTGGCAGCAAATGGATACCTTTGTGCAATGGTTCTTCAGGAAGCATAAAGGTCTTTTAAGCATTTATATACCAAATAAAGACTAACAACTTGATATTATCTTAATAATTAGTTACCATCCTCTGTGTTGAAAAATCAGCCTCAAGAAGACTCAGACTTTCTTGCTATTGTGTTCATGTATGGGTCTGTTTCTACTGGCATTTTAGTTCAGATAAATACTTTTAGAAGAGAACATGTTAAAGGTAGGAAATACTGAGTACCAGCCACTGTAAACCTGGATAGCCATGCTTGGGGTATAAGGAGGACTCTGACAGCGTGTGAAGCAGTGTTGTAGCAACAGGCTGTTCTGCAGGGTCTGCAGGCACTTGGCGAGAGGTTGTGCTTCTCTGGTTTGAAAGCTGGTGAAGTTTGTGTCATTGTAGTGGTAACGAAGAGTCTTGCACCACTGCATTGGTCCAGTGCATGTTGATGAATGAAGAAGAATTGGATCATTGAGCAAGAGGCAGAGTAAGTGAAGTGTGTGGATGTGTCATAAAAACAGGAGGGAGGACATGGCAGAAGTCAAAGGCCCATCAGAAAATGTGTCAGAGAACACAGAATATGTCACCTTTGACTGTAAACAGCAGAACTTTTGTGAAGTTTGTCTTCCTTTAGAATTTGTATTTATCTCCTTTATTAGGCTCAGTGGAATAACGCCCTGCCCTTCCCACTGCATGATCCTCCCTTTACTGCTTCATGCTTCCTTTCTTCCCTCTTCTGTGCAGTATTGCCCCACTGTCCCTGCATGACTATGGACAGTGAGGTATGTCTGCTTTGCACCTGGGTGTGTGCTGGCAGCCAGCTGAGCAGGTGACTGCTCTGTTCCTGCTGCCACCTTTCCCTTAGTGGAGGTGAGAATGTGGGTGTCTCCTATTCACTGCCATTTTTTAAATAAAACTTGTAGCAACTTGGTATCTTTGAACAACTTCAGTGAAATTTGGTGAAGGGGATATGTAGGGTCTTTATTGGGATCAGAAGGTAGCGGGTGAGAGGAATGGCCTCAGAATGCCCAACAGTGTGATCACACATACCTTATTTCCTTAGGAAACCAGACAGAAAAAAAAGCATTCACAGAGGTAGACAGTAAGAGGAAACAGGCCAGCACAGGAAAAGGGAAGCAAGGATCTATATTTGGAAAAATTAAAACTGGAGTCAGCATAGGATGGAAGAATAAAAAAATTTGCATTTCTAAAATACAGGGAAAATTTCACAATCTTACACAAGAGGATTGTACTTCTTTAAAACTAAAGTGTGGGTTGTAACAAGTATTTATCACCTTAGTAAGCAGGTTGGGGCTACCTGGGTGTGGGTATCTCCCAAGACGTGTGTACAAGCACTAACTTGTTAAACCTGCCAGCCTGCTGTTTTACTAGCAATATCATAGGAACGCCATTTCTTTGAAAAGGGTGCGCAAAGGACATGCAACTTACTTGATTTTTAGAATTTAAGAGGGATGGCTGAGGGAAATGGTAAAATTTGCTGCTCTTTCATATTCTTCCTCCGAAGAAAACATCTTAAATAAAGTACTGGATCTGCTTGGTGGGAGTATGGCTCCACAGACAGTTATCTGCGTCATTTTGTTTTTCCCTGACACTAATATTTTGCAATTCACATAGTTTCCTACCACAGTGTTTTGTAGAGGGGATGAGGAGATAAAGGGAGCATGGTGGCAGATGAATTTCTGTCTGACCAGACAGTTTGGACATACCTTCAGGGCAGTTCCACCTGACTGTTGTTATCATGTTATATAATGACTTAAACTCCAAATCACTTAGAGGATCAGTTCTGAACTGTGAAACTATCTGGTGTAGGCAGTCTAGTATATGAATAGATTGTCCCATGGAGTTTCCATCCTTGGAAGTTTATGAAACCTGACCTGGGAGAACCATGAGTAACCTGGTCTGAAATGAATATTGACTGTGATTTGAGCAGGAGACTGGATTAGAGACCAGCTAGTCCCTTTGAACCTGAATTGTGAGTCTGTGTATTATTTTCTTGCTGTTGTCACATTTATTTAAAATCTGGAGCTGCCAATGATACAAAACATCAGATGTTCTTGAATATTTGGCAGTTTCAGCTAAGTGATTTTTGTGAATTTCTGGAAACTTGTACTGCCTGACAAAATATGGAGGAGTCCTCAAATGAGAGTCCTGGGGTAGCTCCACCACTGAGGCAGCAGTGATCATAACGCAGCGGGTTGTCTTTTGCCCACTGCAGTGTTAGTAATTCCAGATGGTAATTACTGACAGAAATTGAATGATCCAGAATATGAAAAGAAAGTAAAAATTCAAAACATACCTTGACACTTCTCATTTTTCACCATGTTCTAGGTGGGAAGAGTTGACCTATTATTTTTTGAGGGTGATGTTGGCAATACTGCCATCCTTTCCTGACCCGCTTTCAGAAATGAGAGGAAATTTGACATATGAGGCCAGTGTGCACCCATTCCTGGGGTAACAGTGCCAAGTGTCCAGTCTACTGTGTCAGATCATCTCTGCTGGCATTTCCTGAAGCTTTCAGTCATTTTGAAACTGCCTCCAACTATTTTCTACCGGATGGCCTAATACAGATTGACTGCATGTAGATGGAACAGCTCTCAAACCTAAATCACAAACCTGTTTACCTGTGACTGTGCTTTAAATTATATTTTCAAATTGATGTTTTCTTTTTGTGTAAACAAAATATTGTAATCCCATCTATCAGTGGAAGAGGAGAATATGATCAGAATAGAATTTGTGTGTGGAGAATTACATCTTTCATATATACCCTGGTTTTCAGTGAAGAAATAAATGCTGGCATTTCACTTCCCATTATGAATCAAAACATCAACTGTTACTGTTTTGTATTATTTTCTTGAGAGCATACATTACTTGGCTTCTTAAAATTTGTTGTTTGGGTTTGGTTTTTTTTATTCCTTGCCTGGCGTTATGGAAAACACCCTTCTTCCAAACAAAAATAAGTACAATCATGCAAAATTAGCTTGAGAGAAAAGGCAAGGATGCATACAAAGATATTGCACATAGAATGTCTATCCCAAATTCTGATTACATCCTCACAGTCATGAATAAACAAACTCTGGCAATTACTCTCAGCTAATGTTGCCCTGACAACAGTGTGTATATATAACAAAATTCAGTAATCACTGCCAACAAAACCCCCAGTACAGCTAACGCTTCTGTTTGCCAGGATGAAATACTTTCATTAAGGATTAAATCAACTCCAGATCATAAGTTCTACCTTCAATATTAGGATCAAAAGTAATTATTCATTCCAATATATGGAGATAAGTTTGCTTTGAGTTCCCTGTTTATCAAATAGTGATATGTAAAAGGAGAAGCTGTAGCTCTTGTTACCAGTTAGGTAGTGATGATTTATCACTTGGCGTTGTTCTGGCAAGCACAGTGGACACAGTCTGATGCTTTTTGGTGCAAGTTACTCCTCACTCAGTTTTGCCAGTTCTGTGCATGCTACTGATATGCTGTTTGCAGACTGGGGAACAGTAGCCTCCTGGGACAACTGCAGGAAAGCAAATTGGAAATATTTTTTGATTTAACTTTCTAAGAGATAGAAATTGTGGAATCCTTAAATGCAACAGGTCACATCCTGGTATAAATAGGATTCTACTTCAAAATGCCAATAAAGTTTATATCAGTTTAAATTAATTACTGGTCTCTTGCCTCCTCTAATCTCTGATCTGCTCTGTAACTGCTGTTGTAGTCTCTGTGATCATGAGATTCTGTTGACATTCGGTTTTATTTTCAAGTTATATTTACTTTTAAGGAATCTTAGATGCTTTGACAAAGACTAGGAATTTTTCCAGTTCAGGGAAAGTCCTGCCAAATTTAAATTTTTTCTGTACATTCAAATGTTTGTGTTTGGTACTTTCAAAGACAGAGACCACTAAAGCTGCAGTGTTTCTGAACACCAACACCTGCTCAATACTAAAAGCAAACATTAGTCAAGTGCAGAAATGACTTGTAAAAATAGTAACTTCCTTCTAGGAGTGAATATTTCTTGTCATTTACATATGTTAAACTGGTTGATTTTATTAACTAGTATTTCAGTTGACCAATTGAGATGGAAAAAGCAGGACCAACCCAGGACTCTTGTAGATTTTAACAGAAGTGGTGGTCAAGAAAATGAGGACTGTTCGTACTTCTTCACGGATACAATTTCTAGAAAGATAGCAGTAATGCCCTTCCCTGCAGACTCTATTTCTTCTGTTTACTGAAACTTAAGTATGTGCTCTTCTTGATCCATAATATTTATTAATATTAAAATACGAAACGAATCAAATTAACTTGTTTTTATACAGCTTTATGCATTTCTAAACTGAATTCCAGTTTTAGAGGTGTGAAGTTTGATACATTTCCGCGCAGGGAAATTTGTAGATGAAATAATAAAATATTTTGTCACCAGTCAACAGAAATGTAAGATATGAGGGGTTTTTTTGAGTTTACAAGATAGCTTGAACTTTAATTTCAAGGTTTGTGTCTTCTGGCTTTGAAAGTTGCTTGGGATCAGTTTACAGCAGCAGGGCTTTTTACACTTAAACCAGTTGTTTTATTGCCCAGACAAGCTGTGGATGCTCCATCCCTGGAAGTGTTCAGTGCCAGGCTGGATGGGACTCTGAACAATCTTGTCTAGTGGAAGATGTCCCTGCCCATGGCAGGGGGCTTGGAACTAGATGATCTTAAAGGTCCCTTCCAACTGAAATCATTCTGTGATCCTCTGATTTTGATATTCTGTTTACTTAGTAGAATTATTGCTAAAATTTGCTATTTATTTAAAACAAAAGTAATTATTGGCTTAGTGTCCTCTAGAAATAAATACTAGATTTAATTTCCCCTTGAATTTTAATTTAACAGAAGCTGGTTGTTTTGCAAAATTAGTTCAATGACCAGCATTTTGTAGTAGCAAACCCATACTTAATAAGGGAACTTTCATGTTTATTTCTTGTCTGCAGTTGTGTTTCCTCAATCTGTGTTAATTTAATGGGAAGGAGGTGAGAGAACCTTGCAAAATAGTTGATAATACCACTGCTGCTGGCTGTGATATGTACACTTGTACAGGTGTCTGGACTGGTATAGGTCTCTAACTGGTTTGAGATGGTGATGCTGGGGAAGTTCGGTGGAAACAATTTTGGGTTTCAAGTGATAGTGTCAGTGACCTTGTGGTGAGAGAAAGTGTGGTAGGCATTTCTGCCCTGCTGAAATAGGGAGTCTGGCAGAAAATCTAGTAGAGTCTCATTCTTTAAATTTCATACTTTGGAGAGACAAGAAGCTCTCCGTGAAAGGGGTGTTACTTCTGGAGGAAGCCTTTTCAGTAAAACCCTCCTAAGTACGAGGAAGCGAAGCAACATGGCTTTTCTTCAGTACAGCTGTTTCTTCATTATTTTAGCAGTTATGGTTTTTTGCTGAGAGATTTTCAAGCATTCTTGGTTAGACTTCATAATGAAAATTTCAGTCTCCAGTTCAGACTTCTGTATCTCTGTGTGGTTGTAAGGTTTGGTTTGTTTGTGTTAGCATCCAAAGTACACCATGAAGGCAGTGATGCCTCTTGTAGGAATTCTGTTTGGCTTCTAACTTATTAGCTTAATCATAATGTAAGGTGAGGTAAAACAGGAGTCTGTGCTGAATTACAAGTAGTAGTTCTGTGATGTTTTATTCAGTTGCAGATGGGAAAAAATATATGTGTTGGAAAACTTTGGTCTTTTTAGTCTAATAGTGTTTGTGATGAGGTGAAGAGGAGCAATCTTTTTGTGCTTAGTTTGAAGAGTAAACTGCTGCTGTGCTTATACAGTTTGCTTGCACTTGCACCACTGTTTTTCCTTATTGATCTGGTCTTCAGAGTATAGACTTGTAACGAACGTTCTATCTAAACAGTGATCCACACATTGTGATAGACTAGAAATAAATAAAGTATTCTGAATGGGATCTGGAGAGGAAAGAACTGATGGATCTGCAGGTATAGTGTAATTTATCCACCAAATATTTTGAGAAATGTGGGACCACCAGAACAAAGTAAGTGTAAGTTAGTTAATCACTGGACATCTTTTTAGACTGCAGTGCTTCAGTACTTGGTCTAATTGAGATCTGGCGAATGTTGCTTAACAGAAGAGATAGTTCAAAGTAAAAACCTTAAATTAGCCACAGATCTTGTGGGAGATGGTTTCACTGCTGTTGAGTAGAGACAGCTATCTCTTGAGATTGGGTTGTTAAAACCTTAGCTGGTACTAGCTGAAATAATAAAAAGTAAAGCTGCACTCCACTTAAGAAGAGAATTAATCTAGTGCCTGCAGGGTAGGACAGATTGTCTGTAGGGTTTACCAATAATGAATGAGCTCTCCCTTTCACGTGGTCCTTCACTGATTCACAAAACCCTAAAGAAAGGGGGGGAAATCCTTCTGAAAGACCACTTTGCTCTATATTCTTACTAGCAGCAAGGCAGAACCATTCATGTGATTGAACTTTTAAAAAAATTTTAATTGTTAATTAAATAGTGTAATTAGCTTTTTGTCCTTCTGTAGTTTTAACAGTTGAAAATCTGTTACTATTCTGGTTATGCAATGAGTACTTTTGACCTCCAGTTTATGGGCTGGCTTGTGATGTTTCTCTTTATAATTGAATTTTCTTTTCTTCTTTTTTTCTTTTTTTTGTTAAACAGCAAAACCATTTACAAAATTGGTAAAGGAAATGCAACTCCACCGAGATGACTTTGAAATTATAAAAGTGATCGGAAGAGGTGCATTTGGAGAGGTAAGAGATTTTTACTTTCAGTTGTAGTAATAAAACTTTCATCGTTTGTGCATCTGATTTCTTGTTACAGTTGACCTGAGGACAAAAGGTTCATACAGATCTGTTAAAATTCCAAATGTGTGATGTAGCTAGGTACCTACTGCAAGGTCCCTTTGAAACAGGAGATTCAGTGTCCAGGTGTGCTGTTTCTGTGACTGGCTCTTTCTGACTTCACTGTAGGCAAACACGCTACATCTCTTGGATGTGTGTATGAGAGGGGTGGTCCCACCTAGCAGCTGCACAGCTGAATTTGGGATCTCTTCTCCCACTTGCCATATGTAGTGCTCGGTGCTGCTCTAATTTAACACAGAGCTGGGCTGCTTCTATGGTAGGAGCGTGGAGGCTGCTCCACCCATCTGCCTGTCTCTGTAGCAATCTGGTAATGCAGAAAGACGCATTTGGCTGCCTCAAAGGCTGTTCCCTGTCATCTTTGAAGATCAAAGGCTGCTGGATCTGTTTTTTGGACAGCAAGTTGAGTCATGCTGGGATGATAGGAACGCCTTGTGTTTTGAGGACTCGCCAGTCCCAGGACCCTGGACTGAAGCTTTACTTCTTAATATGTTTGATGAAAGTCTCATCAATTACACAAGCCTGGTAGGGCTTGCCACTGGCAAAAGCATTCATGGGCAGCAGGCATAGGATAACTGAGACTTCTGGAGAACCTCAAAGACAACCTTTTCAGCATTTAAGAACAGGTAAAGTCATAGCTGTCAGCAAAAAAGGTTATTAACTAGGGAATTTCTAGAAGTAAAAAACCCTCTTATATTTCTTTCAGAAAACTTCTTTGAAGTAGTGCCACACTAAAGTGAAATGCAGAGACTGCCATGAGTGGCTCACTTCAGCCCATTAGCCCTCAGTTGCAGCTTTTGCTGCCGGTGGCTAAGGATAAGCTTCCTGATCCCCATGTCTTCTTGTCTCCACAGACAGCAGGACTGTCTGCTGTGGCAGGCATTCCTTCCAAGTGTTGTGTGCCCTGGACACCTCAAACTCTTTCATGCAGGGTTTGATTGTGGCACAGTGGTAGCACAGGCCAACCAGAAACTCAACTACAGAATCACCATGACCCTACTTGACCTGGGTTCAGAAAGTAGCGAGATCTCTGTGCATATGCACTTGGTAATGAGTGAAGTAATGACTTCATATCCATGTAATTTTAAGCTCAGAATTTTAATTTTGTAACTTTAAGTTCAGAAACTGCTTTTGAGAAAAGTGGACACCTAAGACAGAAGTTAATGTTTCAAGAATATCTCTTCATCTGTACCATCACCTAGCGATGTGATGAGGTAACATGTACTTCACACGTAATCATCATGAACACAGCTGCTGAAGGAAGTGGAGTATTTTAATAAAATGTCCAGATAAACAATAACATCTTGCCCTGTAAGACAAAAGTTCACTTTCTAGTGGATGTTGAACTTGATGAGTGCAACATTTATTACAAAAAAGGAAGTGTTATCTTAGAATAGTGGAAATACTGCATGAAAATCAGTTATTTCACTTGAGTGATTCACTTGAGTATTACTTGAACATGAGTTTTAAAGAAAAAAGGTCACTGTAAAAAGTTTGTCAGGAAAAAGTAAAAATTGGAAAAAAATTGATAAGTCTGAGGAAGGACTGAGAGCTACAAACTTAGTGCAGAAAAGAAGTCTAAGAAGGGATGTTTATAGGTAGATGAAAGGCCTAAAGAATCAAGACAGTAGTAGGTAACTTGTCTGCCTCTTTGTTAGGATTTTGGTTCAAAGCAGTGGCATAGTTTTGAAGACAATGCCCCCACCTACTGCATAAGGATTTTACTCTGCATGAGCTGGGTTTCTTGTGGAGGAAACTTACCAGAACCTCCATTCCAGGTGTGGACCAAATGGCCTTTTGCATCCAAGGAGTGCATAAGAATCAATCACTGGGTTTGACTCCCCTAACAGCTTCAAAGCATGTTTGGACCAGGAAATCAGGATAGATACAGTCTGAAACAAAATTCCTGAACTGCATACAGTATAGATGGGAAGGCTCGGCACAGGATAATTTGATGTTTTTCTGGTCTTGCCGTGCCAAATGACTTGCTATAGTGGCCGTGACCACTGATATCTAAAGAATTTTAGATAAGTGTTTTGGCAGTTTGTCTTTTGGCAGGACTAGAAGTGGTTTCTGGATCTTTTCAGAACTAGGCTTGTGAATGCTATAGCTATCAAAAATGGGAACCCTTTATAGTGACTTGCAGATGGAGTCAGTGTTGGGAATGCCTTCCCACAGTATAATATTCAAGGAAGGCCTGTTTTCCATAGTACTTGTTCTGTTCTTTTTCAAGAGATGCTCTACTCCACCTATGGAATTGACCAACTGGAAATCTCAATACATCAGCAGATGAAGTATTTATATGCACTTCAAGAGACTTTAGTTTATATTTGCAAGGGGGTTTAGGATGACCTTCCTTAGCTTTGAATGAAGTCTTAAAGTATGTAAAAGGTACAAATTCTGTGTGGAAACTTGTGTTAATATTGTTTGGCAATATTAACACAAGTTTGATTTGCCAGAATCAACACTGTGTTTGATACTCTTTCATTTGGAGAAGCATGGAACTTCACAAAAGCAATTTGCACATTCCATCCCCTCCAGTGAAAATGAAATTTCACAGAAGTGAAATGAGAAAGTATGTTAATTTCGTCCTTCTGTTAAAGCTAGGAGTGCTCACAGAGTTAGTGGTGTCAGTTATCTGTCAATATCACATCTTGTTCATCTCTTACCTAGAAAAGCTTTAGTTTATAGTTGCAGCAGCTTGAAACTTTTGATCAGTTTAAATTATACAGGAGTCATTGTTTTTAAATTCATTATACTTTAATCCCTCTTGCCACAGATTATTTAATGCTTTTTGCTTATGAAAGAATCCTTTGACCTTTGTGTATACCACACTGCCACAACTGCCATATTTTATAGGTATTATAAAATAGTAATTGTGTAAAGGTTGACCTTCCATAATAAGAAAATGAAATATAATTTCTTGAAAGGAACTTATGGCATATGACTTGTATAAAACAACACATGAGAAAACTGAATGGAGGAGCTGTGAGTAACTTTTCCATAGTACTTTCATTCATACATGGGAGCTATGTTGGAAATTACTTGATGGGCTTTTTCTGCTAAAAATACATTTTAAAAATACCTATAAAATATTTGTTTAAATGTATAAAGAAATTAATCAGAATTAAACTAAACATATTCCTTTTAGAATTACGTAGTTTAAATACTGAACAGCTAAACAAGGTAGACTTCAAAAAGGACGAAAATTATATTGCATTCTTCTCAGTTTAGCTTCTTTGAATACTTTGGAGAATGCCAACGGCTTTAGTCTTGCCAAAGAACTTTTGCATAAATCAGTAGCTTTGGAGAAATACAGTTTAAACAAAATAAAAGCATGATATTAGTTATTAGTCAGAATCAGTAGTCAGTTTTTGCCAGGAAGCATGTAATCTAAGGAAATGTGGTATTTGACCAAAGGGAGGATTGAGACCACGTGTGATATTATCCCTGTGAACACAACTGCAAAATGAGTGTCTAAGGCAGATTGATATAATCACCAGTACACATCTGTACTGGCATGTCAGTACCTTTTTCTTTCTTCTTTGCAGACCAGCAGAACTCAGCTTGGTCCTTTACACTTTTTCCAGCAATGAGAACAAAACCCAATGCAAAAAAGTCACCTGAATGAAAGTTTTTGTACCATGGGATGTCTGAGAAAGCAAGAGGAAAAATGTATTTTACATTCTCATTATTATGCTAGGAGAGAAACAGCCTAACTTAGAGCCCAGAGATTTATTCCCTAGCCACCTGGACTTCTCCTTTCACATAAAGGAAGCCAGCCACTTTGCAAGAAGGGTGAATTGAATGTCTGAATATCCCTTACACCAGCATGTAAGGCTGTGACTCAGGAAGTCCCTGGCTTGAGAACATCATTTATTTTTTTCAGAAGTTTCATAGTTAGGAAGAGAAGTTTGAAACATTATTTGAGTGCATGACCGTTAGAATAGCTTATATTTTGAAATGCTAGCTGGAAGGAGGATAAACTACTCATGGTTCTTCCTCATCTCCTAGGCTGTATTTGCCTGGGTATATACCCAGCTGGGTGGAGCATTTTCATGAGTGCTGTAGTGTTACTTTCAGTCTTTCATTTTCCAGGTCATACAGGCAGGTAGCTCATGTGTAGAGGGACAACCTCCACAAGGAGTAAAACTAATAATAAGTGAAAAGCCCCCTGAAATAAAATCAGAAATAAAATGGTTTTCTGTTATCTTAGTCCTGGTTTCTAAGAATAAAATTACTGTAGAAGTCTGTGTTTGTAGACAAGAAAGAGTATTTTGTGTAGCATGAAGTTTTTTGTGAACTCTGCATAAAACACACAAACTACACAAAGAGTGAAAATGACTTTTTCAAACTACACAGACGTGAAAATACACAGTCTTTAGGAGAAGATTAAGGAATATCAGCATAGAATGCAAAACTCTTCCAGATTTTCAACCTTTAGAAAGCCACACCAAAACAACAAAGAAACCAAGAAAGCAATCCACCTGTGGTTTGAAGTTCGCCTGTGCCTGACTATTCCTTTCATCCAGAAACACTATGGACCATTACTTGAAATGGAAGGATATCCTGAGAACCTGTACTTGGTGAGATTGTGCTTACATGGGAAACTCAGGCCAGCCTGAGAAGTGCTTTCTGTGTGCTTGGTGTTTGGCTGCACATGCCAAAGGAACTGGGAGTAACTGTGCTTACAGCAGAGAGAGATAGGAAGAGGACACTCTGTGTGGGGACTGTGGCTCTAAACACTTGCATATGCTCCTTTGCAAGGTTCATTTGCCTTCAAAAATATGCTTGTATGTCTTTGAGGTCACATGTCCTCATTTTGTGTGGAGGACCATTTAGTCACACTGCTGTAGATGAACACATTCCAGTTAAAGAGCAGTTGTTGAAGGCAGAGTACGTCAAAATGTACCTTGTTTGAGAACTTGGATTGTATAACGTGGCTGACACCTCCTGGAAATTTGACAGCGTGGGACTGAAACAATTGTTTTCCTTCCCTTGTTTGTTAGGAAGGATTTCTTGAATGAGCAATCCTTACTGTGGTTCCAGCAGAAGGGTGGAACTGCTTGGTCTTGCTTAGCACGAAAATAACTAAAACTCTTAATGTGCCCCACCTAAGTATTACTGCTCTGGATGGATTAGAAATACTTTTTCATGTCAGTGCTGTTGTGTACAGACTTGATCTGTGTAGTGTTCAGTAATAATACGTCACCTTGACTCGGGATGCTTAGTCAGAGTCTCAGCTGAGATCAACAGACAGAAAAATGTGTTTGCAGAAGAAAATAATGGCTGAGAGAGAATAAGATTGATCCATTGTGTACCACAGGTTCTGATCAGTGATGTGGTTTTTAATGAGAGAGATACTGGTTGAGGTTGCAGTGAGAAGTGAGTATGTAAAACCGAAGCTTCCTGTGGTCAGTCGTGCTTGGCAGCGAGAAGCAGAGCTCTTTGTGCCCTTTCTACCTTGTAATCACAGCTGTAGGGTACTGAGTTCAGTGTTTTGATGTACTTCTAGAAATTAACCCGGGGCACAGCAAGCCTATGGACTATAATTAAGGCTGTCTCACCTATTCAGAAGCTTTGGTGCTTGATGTTAGGTGCCCAGCAGGGACTGTACCTTCCTACATTGTAGATTAATAGAATTCCAAAATACTGTACACCACATATGACACTTTTCATTCAACTATTCCAGGAGTCAAAGCATTCAGAATACAATGCAGAAGAAGTATTTAATTAGCTTTGCTTTTCTTCAGTATGCTCTTCATGAAAAAATAAAATTAAATCAAAGCAAGCTATTTTCTGCTGTGGAAATGGATGAAGAAAGAAGTTGCTTTGTTTTGAAAATGCTTCAAATGAGCTGGTTGCTATCTCAGTCCTCCCCAGCTCCGTGTGTGTTTGCATGGCAGCACCAAGTAACTATGGAGACAGGCAGGTTGCAAGGAGCTGGAGAGACACAGTTCATTGTGGTGCTGCTGTGAGAGTAGCCATTTGTCTCTGCAAACCCCCACCCCGGTCCTGAGGAACAGCTTAGGTGCTATTTGGGGCCTTTATTCTTCTACAGAATCTTTCTGGCTGGTACTTGTAAGGCATTTCTTATTTGCACAATATAAAGATATACACTGCATGCTCAAAAAAAATTATTTTGCTTTGGAAATCTGCACCATGGCATATGAACTCTATCAAAAGACACTCTGGTTTTTAAATTTATATGTAAAATAGACATGAAAAAACTGATAGAGCAGCCCAGACCAGTTTTCCTCAAAGATGCAGTATTAAAACTATCAGCTAATGAGCTCTATATCAAAGACTTTTCCTATCCAAGAGTACCAGGATGATAAAGTAGTTCCTGCAGTGTTTTTGCAGCAGCTGGTGTGCAAGGTATCAATACCATGAGACAGAAACAGTAGAATAAAAGTGGCATAAGCAAGCTTTAACCAAAGGAAATGAATGTAATATTCAATTATGAATCTGGTAATAAGACATTATGGATAAACTGTTTACATCTGAAATGACATTTTGTCTCTTCTCTCAGTTCGAAGACTTGACTAAAATCTCTTCTCAAATGTCTAAAGCCTTTCCAAGTTCCTTAAAAGGTTAATTCATGGTATTTTACACTCTTTTTTCCATGTAATTTTATTGTCCGTTAGACTAAGGAGATTTTTTATCATCCACATTTGTTGATGCCCTTCTTTCCAATTTAATTTTAGATAGAATCTTAGAATGGTTTTGGTTGGAAGGCACTTAAAAGATTTTCTCGTTCCACCACCCCTGCCGTGGGCAGGGACACCTACCACTAGACCAGGTTGGTCAGAACCCTATCCACCCTGGCCTTGAATAATAACAATAAAGTATCCTTTTTTTTTCTTTTTTTAGCAAGTAAGGATTTTTCTATTTCCACAGTAGCATGAGAGGCTCTTCATTGATCACCTCAATCGTCCTCTTTCACAGCAGATGGAGTTTATTTTTCTGAGGTGTGGCTGTGTGTGGAGTTTCCAGTGAGTTTGTATTGCAAGGCTGTAATGTTTACCCATCCCCAGTGGTGTGTATCTGCCTGTGAATTCCAGACTCGAGTTTGCCTTTTTTCTTAACTGCCTGCCATTATGAGCTGTTTGCACGAGTATTATCACCTATATGCCTGTGTTCCTCTTCGGCTGAGATCAGTTTGCAGTGAGTTTCACCTTATTCCTGAGAAAAACTTTTACCTGAAAGTTTGAGGTGCCATGAGCATGAATAGTGTCCTAGTGAGCTTTTTTTGTCTTTGCTTTGAAATTAATGCCAGCATGATTTCCAAGAAGTATTTGTTAGCTGTCTTAATTGTTTTCTGGAAAGCCAGTCTTCTATTTAAATGATTTCTGCACTTTATTGCACCATACCTGTCATTTACATAAAAGAAAATTTGTAACTTGATGCTGCTTACTAAGGCCGATCATGTCACTCAGAGGGCAAAGTATAGTGGTGGGAGGTTCTGTCATGTTTGTAGAGGCTGATTTGGCTCAGATTCCCACCTGTAAATTTCACTGGAACATTAAGAAAGGTGGAACTTGACCTGGGATGGCTTTGCACCGTGCAGCCCTAAATGGCAGGATGGGAGTGGGTTTTGAAGATCAAAACATAGCAAAATACTCCTATAAAACAATTCCAGAAGCAGAATACTAACTCTTGCTGAAGTCTAGAAAAGCAACTAACTATATTGGTTCTTTATTTTATTTTATTGCAGCACAAGTAAAACAGAGCTTTGAGGTACAGAATATGGGAATAAAAAGGATGGCAGAAGCAATACAAATCTGATAGGGTGTTGTGGCTTGTAGTTGCCATAGCTGGATTTCACTTATGCTTTAGCCTCACTTGTCATACTTTTTTTTGACATAAATAGGTCTAAAGTTGGTTGAAGCGTAGGCACTAAGATTCATTAGGCTTTCTGAAATCCTTGAGGAAACATACTTGAGCTTTATTGCAGTTTTCCTGTTGCCTGCATGACAAGTCATAGTGATGCTAATCAAATCAGATGGTAATCAATCCATCCAGGCATGCCTGGAAGGGGGGTTACAATGGTGGGGGAACCCTTGCATCTGCAATTTTTCCCTGTCACTTTTTGAAGAGTTAATAAAACAGAAGCACCTAAATATCTACCAAACTATTCTGTGACTGTTGAGTAATTGGCTCCCCTGATTCTGCATTCCAACGTGGCATTATGAGATGCAAGTTGGCAGTAAGTTTTAATTTCCTTAGTTTGACGCAGGTATTAAAGGTGGTAGTTCTGGGCTGAAGGCGTGTGGATTAGTTAGCACCTGTCCCACCCCTTTGGCCAGGTTGAGATGTAGGAAAAAAATGCAAGAACACAGCAGAGCTGAATCCTCACAGTTTCCAGTGGCTGAGGATTCAGGGACTCCCCAACCTACATCTCTAACTGAGTGGTCAGTAGTCACTGAGGCCACACTTCGGTGTGTGTTACTCAGGTATTAAGCATGTATGCATTTAAATACTTTCTGAGTACTTAGGTAGCCACAGCAGTCTGTGGCTGAGTTCCAGAACTTTTGTGTGACAGCAGTACTTTCTTAATCTTGTTACCCTTCTATTTTATTTGATGCTTTTCAATGTCTGTGTTACAAGAAACAGCAAATTATTGTTCTGTTCGTCTTGTCCATGACATTGATGGTTTCCTGTGTTTGTCATAGCTGTTATCTCTTCCAGGCATCCAATATTTTAGGTTATTAAATCTTCTTCAGAAGCTGTTTTATTATACCTCTGCTTGTACAGTTTTTTCCCTTCCATTATCTTTAGCATACTTCTTTTTTTTTTTTTTTTTAACTTCTATTACAGTGTAAGTTGTATTAGCCTCAGAAATGAGGAGTGAACATCAGTATTAAATCCTGGTCTGTGCCTGAAATACACACTTGTTCAGCCAGTAGACTTTTAAACCTTGAAGATAGTTTTTGTTCTTAAAGTAGGCATTTGTAGCAGAGTAAAAATCTGTCTCCTTTGGAACCTCTGAACACCAATTGAATGGTTTTTCCTTACCTTAGTAGATGTGGTGGATTGGTATGTAGGTAAGAACCATCGTATTTAAAACCAGACATCTTGCATGGTTAGCACAATTGTATTATAAGAGGCCTCTGTTTGATCTTGCAAAGTGATCAGTGTGGTTATTGTAATTGAATTTGAGGTTTGCCAGAGAAGGAGGAATTGATACAAAAGTAAGCAAAACCAGCTCCACTGCAACATCTCAGAAGCAGACAAAGCATTATATGACAGAAGTAAACTTCTAGAAATGCTGCCACCTGATGAAGAAGGTAAAAGAAAGGTATCTCGAGAGGTATTTTATGGAAGAAAGGATCTTTTCCAATACTCTAACAGTACTCTTCCTTACAATACCATTGAGTTTATCAGGGCATGCTTTTCTTTGTGCTTCCCTGTTTCAGTTCAGACATCAATGAAGTTTGGATTATGCTTTTCTGTTGGTTTTCTTTAAAAAAACATCCTAATGATTTGAACTGGTTGAGGAGTCAGCTCTAGTCAGGCAAAAATTCTGTCAGTTCTGTGAGATACCTTCAGCAGCCCTAAGATTTCTTTCCAGAGATAAAATTCATAGGGAATGACCTAATTTGTTGTGTGGTTCAATGAATTTTTCTTCTGACATGAGAAGCTGTCACCCTTATAACTAAAGCAGCAGTGTGTTTACTGGTACCATAACCTGATAACCACTTAATGTGAAAATATGAGTCAGCTTTCTTTTTATGAGCTATATACTTTTTCTTCCACAGAAGACAATTATCTTCCTCCAGAAAGTTTAAACTGGTCTTTTTAAAGCAGTCTTTTCAGTTGAAAATAAATAGCACTAATATAGTTAGTGACTGGGGAATTGCTAAATAAGTCGTACAGATTTGGCATCCTTTCTTCTCTTTCTTTCTTCTTTCTCCAGGCCTGTTTCATTTGCCACTTTGTTCTAACATTTGCACAGCTCCTCTGCTGTGCCTGTCCTCCGTGATGTTCCTCAGCGGTTGAGCATGCTCCAAACTTGTGCTATCCTGCAGTGCTTTTGGGTAGTGATGGCCTTAGAAGAAGTGCAGTAGATGTGTATCTGGGTTCTGATTAGTGCACTGTATTTGTATTTAAATGCCTGAGCAGTTCAGTGTTGTAGTGTTATAAAACTTGAATGTTGCTTCTCCAGGGCTTACAGAGCTACACTTGCAAATTGCATCTGCCACAGAGCATTGGTTCATTCCTCTGCAGTAGGTAACATCTCCTCTCCACCAGGTAACCTTGATGCTGTTCTGTCCCTATCCCTGCACTGGAGGTGGCGGCATTTCCTGAGTCATCATGTTCTGTCTGGAACAGGTTAAAAAGTGTAGTGGGTAGTGTTAGCATCTTGCAGTTTCTCAAAGCTTTTAATCTGCTGTTTGACTTACAGTGTGCCTTCAGCTGGATCAGGGTAATGACCCAATTAAGTGTATGGAGAGAGGTTTTTACAATGACTTGTAACTGTGATGAGGAGAGAAGCAAGGCTGTTTACATTTAGGCCATTACTGGAGGTCAGTTGAACAGTTTCATATGTGCTGAGGAACCTTGTGCATTTGGTTGAGACTTTCTTGTCTTGCTCATCCTTCACCCGCAGCATGAGCCGTGTCTGTGGGAGGTGTTTGTAGGCCAGGAGACACTGGGATTGGCGTGTAGCTCTGGATATTCTCCATCTCTTAGAGAAGCTACTCCTTAGTGCTGTGCCTTTTCCAGCTGTGTCAGATTCCCAGGGCCAGATTCCCATGTCTTTCCTGCAATGGGTACCTTTTTTCAGAGCTGTGTGTCTCTTACATGACTGTGCAGGTGTGTACAAGGTGATGTCATCCCCTGTATGACCTGGTGAGTGAAGCTTCACTCACTGAGGGGTGGAAGGCTGAGCTATGCACCTGCAGGGTGAGATGTCTGTCTAAATGTAAATATCTGTTCCTGTGTTACTGGAGAAGCAGTAGTTCCCCTGCTCCTCACTTGGAACTCCTTTACTGGTACTGTGCAGAGTGATACTACAGTTCCCTCTTCCCTCCTCAAGACTTAAGACTTTTTATAATGTTGCTCTGCTTGATGCACTGTTCCAACCTTTTTTTTATAGTCAGCATCTTCTTAAAACTGCTGTAGCTGAATCCTTTCTAGATAAGAGTTTTTAAGCAACAGAAGAGGCGAGGTGATGTCATTCCTGTTACTTTTCACATGGCTATTCAGAGCTCTGTTGGAAGCAATGAAAGCTGGTTGGTTTTCCACTTCTGAAATAGAGATGAGCTGAGAAGCAGTAGAAATAGCAGCAGAAATATTCAAGCAGTCCATGTATAGTCCTGTGAAAATGTTGCTGTCTTAGTCATGATGCCTGTTTTTCTTTTGCCAGCTGGAAGAACTTTGTGGAAATGATGGCTTTACCACAAGAAGAATCAGTTCTGGTCTTTGAGAATACAAGTCTTGGTCAAAATAAAGTCTTTGCATTCCTAAGCCTTGAAGTTTTTGTATTTGGGATTTTTTCTTCCACTGTTACAGCTGTGTGCAGAGCTACTGTTCATAATAGATCAGTGTAAGCAAGTCTAATACACAGGATGCATAGTAAAACAATTCAAGCAAAATGGTGAATAAATAAATGATTTTTTTTCTTTTAAAATATCTGCATATGGTACACAAAAGCATGCTAATTTGCAAATATCTTTCAAGTTTCTGAGACCTGAAATGTGAAAACAAATTAGTCAAATGTAGTGTATTTCTATTGACAGCAGCCTTGTTTTCTCAGGCTGCCCTTTTAAATGTTGCCTCGTTGGCTGCAGGCATGACTACAAGCCCCACTTGTTCTTGGGAAACAATGCAGCTTTACTACACATCTTCATATGAAAAGCTTCATGCTCCTCCTGTATCATCCCCCATGTACTTCATCAGGAGCTCTTGACCACACATGGTGCATCAAGCACATAGTAGTAATGTTGGAGGAATATAGAAGGAACAAAGACTCAGACTGTAGTTTATTGACGTGTCAGTTGATCACTGATGACTCTGTAGTAACTTATTTTATTGATTTGTGAACATTAAGCTGTTTGAAAACTGTATTTCTCTGACCATGCTTTTATGTGAGTTTTGATCTCTTTAAATATTGTATTTTTCTGACCATGCTTCTGTTAAATAAAGGTATTTTATTTTTTCAGGTTGCAGTCGTTAAAATGAAGTGTACAGAGCGCATTTATGCAATGAAAATTCTAAATAAATGGGAAATGCTTAAAAGGGCAGAGGTAAGTAATATGGTTTTTTAACACGGAGAATTGTAAAATTACATTAGGAAGATTACATTGAAGCTCTTCCAGATTAGGAAGAATTATTTCATGAGCATAGGAGCTTCGTTCTTTTCTCTTTTTTTTTTCCTTAAGCTGTTTTAATGCAATCAAGTCTGACAGTCCCTTCCAGGCATCTGTTGTTCTCAGCATTACTGTGTATTCTTTTACCAGACAGTCTGCCCTAGTTCTTACCCGGAATTTATTGGCCAGATTTTTGTTTACAGTAAAGGCAAGTTAAAGACTACATGAAAGCTGAGATTGGTGCTACTATGACATTCACAGCTGTATACAAAAACGTTATGAAAAGGTCTTTCTTCTTTTCCATTCGGAAAGCATGCATTAAGGAGCTTTGCATCCTACAGTTTGTAACAGGATTTGTATAGCTAGTAAAACTATAACTAAATATTTTGGAATCAGAGATTCAGATTGTAAAACAAAACACGTTAAGAAGGTAAATCTGGTTAAGAAGAGGTTTTTTTGGTGAATGGAGGTGTACACTGCCACAACAAATTGTGTAAATGTAAAGGTGAATGGGTACTTCACACGTTAGGAGAAGAGTACTAAGAATACACAGTGGGAAGCAGCTTCTTAGGTTAGATATTTCTAGGATACATACTCCTGTATGATAGAGGAAAACCTTACAGCAGGTATATATATATAAGTTAGCAGATAATGAGCAATATACTTGAGGAGAAAAGACATGTAGTGCACCAGGACTTGCAGTAGTTCTGTTAAGGGGCAAGCAGTAGCTGCATTGCTGAGGTCTGAGCTTGCTGACCCTTCCCTGTCCCATTCTTCTGTCCCCTTCCTGACACCTCCTCCCCCCAGCCTGCCCTTCCTAGTCCCTCCCTTCCTTTCAATGAGTCAGTGCCAGGCCTTTTCCCCTGACAAAATCTCCTCCCTCTTGTTAAGCCCCTCTTCACCACTGCCTTTGCCCGATTTAGTCACAGTCTGTCCCTCCATCCATCCATGCACTTCTTTAGAGGCGGCAGCAGCCGCTGCCACCCGGCTCTCCTTTGAGTTGTCAGGAGATTTCACACCCTGGGCTGTGCTGCATCAGCGGTTCTGCATTAAGCCTTTCCTTGTGTGAGGGAAATTTGGTGCCCTTTCTATGCGGATTTCAGCTGTGTTAATTCATTGGACAGTATAGAATTATTTTAAACAGAAGTGTTTGCAGGAGTCTCCCAAACTCTAATGGAAATGTGGTTATGCTGGTTACTTCAGTCATTTTTAAAGTGATTTCATTAAGTGGCGTAAGTAGATGCAATGCAGCTTTTGCATGTAGAGAAGACAGCTGTTTACAAATTGTATTCTAATCGTGCAACTAACTTGTCTTATCCTCTCAGGCAGGCATGAAGGATGTATAATGAGCAATAGTTTTCTCAATACACATTTAGGAAAAGTAACAGTCAAAAGATGTTTTCTTTCTGCTGATTTTCCCCATCTACAAAGGACAATAAAGGAACTGTCTTCTCTGTGGGACCACTTTCTCTTTCCCTGTTCAGTTTGCTCACTTGATTTGGCTTTTCTGGATAAGCAGGACACTACAACCTGCCTATCAAGTTCGTGCAACATCTGGGTGTTAAAAATTTCCCAAATGTGGTAAAACTTGTTAGTTTTTAAAATGAAGCCTGCAAGAATACACTAGCCTCTTAAATGGAGAGTTCCACTGAAAAAGCAGGTATTTTATTAATCCACCTCATCTATTATTATATAGAAATATTATCATCATTATTTTGAGTGGTCTAAGAAGCATGTTGTTACACTGGTTTATGTTTGTTGTGTATGACATAAAACATAGCAAGAAGTTAGTAAAATGCTGCTTATTCATGTACTAGCTGCAAGAAAAAAAACCCCATGTGGTTGGAAGCCACTGAAATAAAGGAAAGGTTAGTGAATATCACCTGACATCCATAAATGGGTTGGAAGCAAAAATAGGCATGCCATTTATGTTGATAAGGACCATTTGTATTCATTGTTCTGACGGCAGAATACATAGTCATTAGCGTATTACTGTTGACAGTTCCAAATAAGTCCTGACTGGCTGATTAGGTAGCCTGTCATGCTTTTTCAAGTCACGTCTCAAGGCCTTTTAAGCTAGTGTAAGCAGAGAAGGAGCATTTTATGCTCTGAATTCATGATGCAGTGTTCAGCAGCATTACTGGGTTTTCAGTGTTCATAACATTCCCTCGCTATTTGAGGTTGCACAGTGAACTGGATCAAGGGACTGATGCCTTCAAAAATAAACAAACTACTTTTCTGTGTTGGCAGCCTCCTCACATCATGGTGCCAGGAGGGCTCAGAAGTGCTGTGCTCTGGTGCTGCGGGAAGGGGGTAGGATTACTTGAAGCTGCTGTAGCTGCCAGCTTTTTTTGCAGAGCGCTACTTTGGCCTTGCATTCATAAACCGTTAAACCACTCATTGGCATTTAATTACAATTTACTTCTCTTTGCACCAGTGATTACTAATTTACAACATGACCACAGCATGGTCTTCTTCAGTAGATTGAATTTTGCTTCCTTTGGGGGAAAAATAGTTGGAGATACATTTGTAAGGTACAATCAGTATATGATAAGGCTTGGGCTTCCCAGGCACATTTCCATAGTACATTTTCTAAGACATCTGAATAAGTGGCAACAACAACAACAAAAAAAAATCAGTTCTTGTCTCGAATCCAAACACTTCAATCTGCAGCTACCAAATATCCTGACAATGCCTCTCTGCATTGAGAGTAGTGGAAGAATCCCAAGGTCTGTTTCTTCACAGTTCTGATCCAATAAAAACATTAATATATTTTTATTGGTGAGGACTCGCTTGAAGTTTATGAAAGTTGGTTTTATGTAAAGATGCTGAGAAAACCTGTTACACAGACCTTGCTTCTCTGAAGTGTTGCAGTGTGCCGTTTGAAGTAGAGGAAAGTTTAATGAAAATGAAAATGTATTATACTGGACAAAGATAAGTCAGTAATAGTAAAATCTTCTTATTTCCCAGAGTGTGTTAGCAGTGTCTGGAACTGTTTTCATAAAGGTCTTTATCGGAAGAATCAGACTTACTTCCATAGAGTCATTATCTTTCTGCTACAGATGGTTGTGACAAGTTATCATTTTCTGACTTTTAAAAACGTTTTGTAAAACAAAGATTTAGCTTTGACTTGAATTGGTATGTGGGCTTTTTGTTGTTTGGTGTTGGGGGGGTGTTGTGTGTTGGTGTGGAGTTTTTTGGGATTGGGGGGGGGTTAGTGGGTTTTTTGTTTTGGTTTGGGGTTTTTTTGTTTTGGTTTGTTTTGTTTTTTAAAGTTGCAGTCAGGATTAGAGTGACTGAATGCCTGACTAAAACCTGCAGAGATTCCCTGGCATGTCACTTGCGTAGACTGAATTCCAATGAATAGAGACCTCTGTTCAGTAATTTGAAATAATCCCATAAAACATCCATATATATTCATCCTCTGAAAACTACTTGTTGGTGTTGACAATGGCTTTTCCCCCCTCTCTTCCTTTAGACCGCTTGCTTCCGAGAGGAGAGAAATGTCTTGGTGAATGGAGATTGTCAGTGGATTACCACATTGCACTATGCCTTTCAAGATGAGAACTATTTGGTATGTTTGATTCATCAATAAATAAAAGCTTTGGGTTGTGAAAGAACTTTATTTTTGGTATTTTTTAAAAATATTAGTGCATTAAGTCAGTCCACCTCATGCTTCACATCAGTGTTTCAACATTCTTGTTTTCTCCTCGAAGCAAAACTTCAAAGGGACTGACTGTAACTCCAGGAGAGTGAGAAAGTTGTGCAGAACTGTAGTATATAGAGATTTAGTTAAGAATCTTAAATTAACTAATCTCCTATTGCACAAAAAATAACCATGTTCAAATTTAGTATTTTGGATAAGGTTGCGATTAAGTGATCTGAGAGGTGTTAACTCTGTGAAAGTAAGAAATTTTTTTTTTTTAAAACTTTCAGAATGTCATTTGAAGCAAGATTTTGTTTTAAATTGGCAAAAGTAATTTATAAGTTTGGTATTTTAAAATCCTTAGGGGAAAAAAGAGCCTATTTCTTAAAAGTATTTCTATAAAGTATGTTTTTAAGTCAGCAGATTGGTCATCTCAGTAATTTGAGAGACTTTAGCAAACATTTATAAAGAATATCTGTGATATTCTATGACATTTCTTCATAATGGGTTACTAGAACTGTGGCATACAAGCCCTGTTTACTTTAGTCACAGAATGCAGCAGAGTACTGGTTGAGAGCAAAGTCAGTAAACCTCCAATATTCTGCAATATACTGAACCATACAGCTTCCCTGTGGCTACTTCAGGCTGGGTTTGCAAACCTGCTGTTTCTGTAATATCTGAGATAGTTGCAGTGTGAAAGTTTTCACCTTCCTAACACTTTAGTAGCACGGTAGCAAGTCACGAATATAAAGAAGAAAAAAAATGTATTGATAAAAGGCTGCCAAAGAGTTCAGGAACTAAGCAAGTGTTAGAAAATAATCAAACATTTCCACAGATGCTGAGACAAAACACGTTACTTTGTCATGTTTGAAGTATTTTTAGAATAACAAGGACATAGTAAGAAAATAAGTAGTCACATCTTAGGCCCTCATTTACAGGCTATTTCCATTGAATGGTTTGTGGTAGGTCCAGGTTTTCAGTCTCTCACGGTTAGTTATCTATGGCACTGCCTTATGATTTCAAATCAGCTTATAATTTCAAATTCCCACAGAACCAACAACCTTCAGACTTGCATAAAAAGCATCCTGTATTGTATTTCCAAATAGCTTGTAAGAATGGAGCTGCCTAAGGAAACTGTTTTCTGTGTGAGGTAACAAGTAATAGTAAAGACAGAACAGAGGGGGAATCTTTTCCCAAAGTTCTCAAAAGCGTTTAGATATTGAAGTTTCACCTGACAGCAGAATGTAGACATCTAGCATCTAATTTAAGATCCATTATCTGAGAAGGCAACAGTTCTGCCTGGCAGCCAAAGTCAGCAGATTCCTAGCTTGCCTCAGGTCTCTTCAGCATGTGCTGAGATGCTGCCTTCCAATTTGATCTGTTACTCAGAAACCATCTCCTGTAAATGTCTGGTGCTCACAGATGGAGTGGATCCGCATCTCAGTCACCGCTGTAAATGATGCATGAAGAAAAGGTGAAACGCACCAAGAAATCAATTTACCCAAAAACCTGGACAGAAGGTTCTCTTCCGTACCATCTAGTACTTGTCCAGGGGCTAAGAGATCTCTGTTCAATTCTCTTTGGAGCTTCAAGAAGTTTATAGCTACACTTTTCCTCATCCTGGAGAGTGCTGTCTTGTTACAGAGCCTGGGCAGATCTGGTTTACTTTTTAGCTGTGCTGTTCATCCATGATCCTTGCAGAATGGAATACAAAGCTGAGAACAAAACAAGAAAAGACAACAGAGCTTGGTCTTCCGACCCGGTCCTCTGCAAGAGAAAAGCTCTGGGTTCTGGCATTTCCTCCGTGATGTTTGTGCATTATATCTAGTGATTCTTAAATGCAAAACCAAATAAGCTAACCCTGAGCAGAGGGAGAGCCTTGTGTCTTCCCCCACCTGTTGGACACCAGCAAAGCTGCACAGCTTTGCCTGTTCTCCTGGAGACCAAATTTATCCCCAAAGCCCCACAAGAAGGCTTTGCCATCGAAATGAGCCCTTGGGAGAAACTGCCCTGGGTGTTCCTGGGTGAACAGCAAACACCAAAGAAATGAAAAGCTGAATGTTTGATATGTTATAGAAAGATAGGTTTGTAGTTTTAAGAATTGCCTCATATATTACTATGGGACCAAGATGGAGATTTTAGGGATTCAGTCCCTTGTCCTTCTTCTTCTTCCCTTTTCTGTGACCTCAGTTCCTATCATGTAGTGATTGGTAGAGAGAATTTAGTTTAGAAGAGACCTGTTAATAATAGTGATAGTTATTGGATTTAGAAACAAAATAATGTACGTAGAATCTTTCTATTTGATGATAAACCTTATATAAACCTTCTGTACCATGTATCTATGGCCATTTTGGCACCTGGAATCAGTGGTGACACTGTGTTCCTGAACCTTTGATAACTTAGAATAAACAACCTGAAGCAGTACCAAAGTCGTTTGTTATTTTGTCCTGAGATGAGAGATCGAGAAGAAAAAGCAGCCTGGGTACGAACCATCCTAGTGGGGCCCAACCAGGACCTCCACACCACCTAGTGCTCTGCCTCCTCTAGCTGTATGATTAAGGGTTCAGAATGAGACCACAAGAAAGTAAGATACCAACGTAGAAAAGTACAAGCTGCCTTTGGACAGTCTAAAAGTACTTAGGGTTTTATTATCTCTATTTAATATTAACAGAGCATTCGATAATGAGGAACTTACATTTAAGCAAGAAATACAAAATTCTATGACATATATATGTTCTGGTGTCCATTTTCTGGTTCTGCCCTTGTAGTTTTAAAATCTTTCAAGCAAATACACAATGTATTACTGCTTTCTAAAAAGCCAATTCTTAAATCATATTACATGGAAATGCTAGCATAACTTTTTTCTGGTTCTTTAAAAGCTTTCATAAGAGAGCCTAAGTCAGGATGGGTTAAATAAGCCTTTGGTTATTTAGCTAAAGCAGATGCAATGTAAGTGAAACATAGTCCATGAATACTGAAAACTTGTATGGGACTTGAAGTCCTCATCTCTTCCAGATTCAAATCTCTTCCTTTGCAGTCTCATTTATGAAGAAGGGCATATGTGTATCCGACTGCTGTCAGCCTCTCAGAGGCTTCTGAATACTCATCAGAGTATTTTGATATCCTTTTTTCCTTTGATTTCCAACTACTCTCACTCAAGATTTAGTCACTTCCCTGGAAGAAATGCAATACCTCTAGATTTCAGCATCAGAACAGCCTTTGTTTTAACCTGATAATAAGGGAGAAGCACCTCCTGGCAAGCAGATAATTTTGAATTGAAAGATTAATACAGTTCTGCTTCCTCATAGAAGAGATCTCACCATCTTTCTGTGATCCAAGTGCCTTACTTCATGGGTCACCTGAGTTCTTGTAGAGCTATAAATGCTTTGGGAGCTGACAGAAGTGCAGTACCTTGTCTCTGACAGGATGTCTCACTTCCCACAGAAAGCTCTGTAAAGTTTTTTTGCCTTGAATTTGAGAGAAAATACTTCAATATAATATCCCTTTTAAAAGATTGATGGTTTCTGTCTGTAGCATTTTCTTTTCAAACATAATTGTTGCATGTGTACAGTGTTCAGTACATTTTTAAAGTTCTGTGGAGCAATATACTCAGGTCTATTTCAATGTAAGTGATCCAATTTGCCTATCAGATTAAGCTGTAATTTGAATGAGATAGAGAAAAATATCAAAACTCTAGTGGCTTTTGGAGTCGCTATTTTAATCCAAAAGATAATGAGGAAATGGTTAGTATTGCACTTTATGTTTTTTGCATTCCTATCTTCTTTCATTTGCTTCCGTTATGGAAGATGAATCTGTGGCAGGGACAGTGGATCCTAGGTTGCTTTACTTAGAGGAGAAAAATAAGATGACTGCTTTGGAAACTTAACTCCAGAATAAGCAAAGTTAGTCCTAAAACCATGTATCAAATCATCTTGGGAAACCTGGAACAAAATGGCTCAAGACTGGTAGTACTAGATGAAGTCATTACACTTGAAGTGATGCTCTGGATTTAAGTGGATATTGTTAGGCAATATCTAAAACATAATCCTTGTTTTGTGGTGTGAGAAACACATAGCATGCCTGAGTCCTTTTGTTTCATGTCACGCTATCAGTATTGGTCTTTTCCATGGATAGGGTGATGGCTGATTGGCCTAGGAGGTTGTTTACTTTTTCATTGAAATATATTCAAAAGAACGTTAATCTTTGACTTTTAAATTTCCCACTTTAGTGCCTCTGACTTGACAGTGCTTTTGGCTTGTCGTGGGCATCCATGTATAGTATAGTAATGTAATGTATAGTGTCATCAAGCTCCTACCAGCTGTGTTAAGCATCCGTGATGTGGAATGTGCCAAGATGAATATTTGAAGATGTTGATGTGATAAGTGCCACTTTCGGAACAACGAGTAGTATTGAAATGGTACCAAAACTAAAAGTAGTAGCTAAATGTATATTTTAGACTAAGCTGCATCAAATATTGAGTTTAACTATCCTTTTTTTTTCTTTCATCATCCTCTGGAAATTTACAGTTTAAGACTTGATAACCTACACTAGTTTTGGTGATATTGAATAATTTTCTTTGAGATACTAGTTAAGACAGAAATAAACTCACCCTGATTTACTTGTTCATTGCTGCCATATTTTATTTGACCTTTTTTTATCATAGGGACTAAATGGTGATGTGTCATTCTTACTGTAATTATTAAAGGAATGTATCTTTTTAATACTAAGTAAGTAAATAAAAGTAAAACAGAAGACCACCAATTTTGACTACTTTTCACAGGCATAGAAAAAAAAAGAGTGAAAGGGTTTTTTTTCAGGGGTTAACTGATGAACTTTAATTTTTTTTCTTGCCAGCTGTCTCTCAGTACTTGATTGCTTTATTTCTCCATTTTCAGTATCTAGTTATGGACTACTATGTTGGTGGTGACTTGCTGACGCTTCTCAGTAAGTTTGAAGACAAGCTTCCTGAAGATATGGCTAGGTTCTACATTGGTGAAATGGTGCTTGCTATACATTCCATACATGAGCTGCATTATGTGCACAGGTAAAACACCTTCTCATTTGGCAAAAAATACATGTACAGTTATATGAAGTTAATCCCAAAGATACTGCAATGCATACAAATGGGCACAGTAGCCAAAGGCAAACTACTATGGATACATGATTACTTCATGCTGTATAATAGCTATATAAGCTACTTTATTTTAAATATCAAATGTTGATGGATTGATATCAGAAGCAGTGACATTTATATGACTAACCTTTTAATGTGTCTTCTATTTTTAACCAGGGCTCTTGACTTATTCTCAATTCACTTAATAAATATTTATCTGCCTTTGTCTAAGCAACCTGGAAGTTTGAAGGGGTTTGAAATGGTTTGAACTTTCTGCAGATGTTTAGACATTCTGCAAAATTTATGCACAGTAAGCCCATGATAACATCAGTGCATCTACTTACCTGAGGTCATTCTCAAGCAGGTTTTGTAATTTGTGGGCATGTGCTGGTCTAATTGTTTTTGCACACAAGATGTGTATTCCAAACTAGTGACTACCATCAGGTAAACTTAGGTTGTGGTTGGTAGTAGCTTGTACAGTTAAAGTTTAAAAAGCATAGGGAATTCTCAGCTATAATGCTTTGAACGCTTCTGTTTGCTCTTTGATTGCTGTTTTAAAAATTAAAAAGAAAGACATTTAAACTCTCTAAAACTCCTGTGAGTGGGGATTTAAAAATGTTACCGCCTCAGAGAAGTTCACCAGAGGCACCATTGCACCAATTGCCAAGGAAGGTGGCCTTGCTTACTGAGCAGCTGCATCTTTTCATGGGGCCTGAATGAAGGTCTGTTGTGGCAATAGGAGTATGTGGCTCTGTGGCCAAAACACATGCTTTGAACCGGTTGTGTGCCAATGCCAAAGAAATTACTGCTTGGCAGCTGGAATGGATTAGGAGGAAGCATGATTGCTCTGGAGAGGGTTTCAAGGACCCTTTAAGGGCTTATATGACCTGTTAGCTGTAGATAGGAGACAGTGGAGCTCAGAGAGGAGACATTAAGCCTTTCTGAACAGCAGTACTGGTCCCTGAGGCAAGTGAGAGCTACATGCCAAGCAGAGATTGGCTCATGCTGCAAGTGCAACTGTGAGCAGTGTTCTTTGAAAAACAAACAAACAAATTAGTGTATACTTCTATATTAGTTTTTGTAGTCCCCTGCAACTACTGAGCTTGATGTGTGGTTGTGGGACTATAAGGGAACGTTGACAATATCTGGAACTGAAATGTATGGAATAAGTTTAACAATACAGAATTACTAATTAATTTATTGGGGATGCATAGTGACATAGTCCAATTTTCTCAGCACGAATTTTGGTGTATTATCACACGTAAATAATGCATTTAAATTTATGTAGACAGGCATAGATTAGCATTTATTATTTTGTATTAATACTGCTAATGAGCAGCAGTATTAGTGACATTTCAGTAATTAATTTCAGAGCATTAGCCCTTGGTTAAAAAAGGTTAATTCAAGTTTGTGTTGGAAAAATGAATCAAGTTGGCAGGATTTTTACACATATGAGGACCCTTTGTTAAATCCATCATGGTTTTTCTCACAAATGCCCTCGAGTGTTTGAGGAATTCAGCACCTTAAAAATCAGCCATTGTCAGCTTCCACATCTATGTAGCAAAGTGTATTAGAGCACCTTATTTTCATTTACTCCTAGTAAATTTAGTCTCCTCAAAGATTAAACTGAAGGTATTGTACGATTCTTAAGTTTTCCAACACATGTAATGGCATTTGAAACTTCACATTTGAAAAGGAATACAGATTTTATGGTGCAACAAAACTGGTGGATTTAAGGTTGGTCAAGAGGAGAGTTTACATCAGTGGGTAAAATTCTTTGTTGTTCTGATGCAAGATTAATATTTACAAGCAGAGCTAATATTGTGTGTTTAAGTCTTTTCATTTCTTTCTGTTACAACAGGGACATAAAGCCTGATAATGTTCTTTTGGACATGAATGGCCACATACGACTGGCAGACTTCGGGTCCTGTCTGAAAATGAGTGAAGATGGCACAGTATGTATGAAGCAAAATTTACTTGGGTGGCTGGTAGTGGAACCTTGTAAGTGAGTTGTTGGTTTTAAAGAGATTAGACATCATCGGTGTACATCAGGGATGCAATACATTGAGAACTTTCTGACACACTAAAAATTGAGGGTACAGTGTAACTCAACACACTTAAATGCATTTTTGAAATCTTCATTGTTGCGGTGGGCGGAATGGGTGGGTGCCACAGCCTTCCAGAAACATCTCTGCATGAAGCTACTCAGCGCTGCCAGCACACAAACACACACACAGAGAGGATGGTTCCAAGTAAAGTCGACGGTAAACAGGCAGGGAGGGTCTTCATAGGGGATTCCACAGAGATGTCTATTGCAGCCACGTGCGCGAAGGGCTCAAGGGACAGGGACGAAGATGAAGACCAAGAACAGTAGAGGGTCCAGGTTTATATATGGGATCAGTAAGGGTGGAGAGAGAGCACCAGGGACCAGTCATCTGAGGGTACAGGGGCGGTGCACAGGCAGGGATAGGGTATGGGAACCAGTAGGAGAATGGTGAGGGAGTGGCTGAGGAACAAGGGGCAATGAGGGAGCAGGGAAGGGAGAACATTCTAGGCAGGGACATAGAGGGGAGAAAGGGGCAAGGAGGCCAGTGGGCCAACCGGGGGAGCAGAACTGGGGTACATTAATATAATACAACAAAGGTCCTGGGGAGAAACCTCTTTCTGTCACCCTAACCTGAGGAGTGCCTCTTGAAATCTTTTTCTCCATAGGACCCTCATGATCCTTTGGTTGATAGACCCACTGGTCTCCGCACTTCATCTCCTTGTTTTGCAGGCTGCTGACTTTTAAAGTTAACCTTTGCTATATTTTTCTAGTTTTTGCTTTTTCTTCTAATGACCATTTAAGTCCAAGGGGGAAGGCTCAGTGACTTGCTACACCTATTAGGCACACACAAATGTGGAGTCACCATCCAGAAAGATGTGTAGATGTGGCACTTGGGGATGCAGTTTAGGTGGACTTGGCAGTTCTCAGTTAACAGGTGGACATGATGATCTTAAAGATCTTTTCCAACCTAAATGATTGTCTTGATTCTATAATTAACAAGCAATTTGTTTTAAATGCCTTGGACAAATGGAACAGCAACATGATGGTAATTGGCCATCTTGTACAACAGATTGAATATACCTCTAAAAGATAAATGTGACAGATTTTGTTTGTTTTGCCTTGTTTAGGGCACTTCCAGGGGTGCCAGTCCTGCCGAAGTATGGCATGCAGCATGGTTCATGGTTTTGGCACAAAGTCGCATCTTGTTGAGGTCCTCTAGTCATAAAATGCCTGTCAAAGCTTTACCATAAAAAATGCAGAATGAAGGAGCCATTAGAATTGAGAACATATTCGTAGAGATTAGAGCTGTGCTGCCATGATGGTCAGGGCTTCCCTACTACTTGTGCATAGAGTAATTTTCCCACTTTATTCCTGTAGTGCATCCAGTTGCACAGTAGGCAATAAACATTTGACTGATTTCTGATATAGTAAAACTTACCCAGGAAATTTGTTCTGTGATCTTCAAGTGAAACTGTAAAATTCAGGAGTAGGACCTGATCTCTGTACTTAATCATTTTTCATTTCAACTTCTGGCAGCGAATTGCAGTTTTAAAGCATAAACAGACACAAAGGCAAAATATATTTTGTCTTTCTGCTTTCACAAAATCTGTGATTATTTTGGGTTTCGACTGTGTTCAGAATAAAACATATAAATTCATTCTGTGTAGCAGTAGAATAGAACTTAATCTTTGCAGTCTTTGTTACTTTCTTAATATTTTCTTTGTTATGTTGCTGTGAATTTATAAATATCTTCCTTTTACAGAATTATGTCGTGGTGTCTCTCTTTGTCAGAAATAGTAGTGTTTGAGTAAAAAAGTTGCTGAGAGAGACTGGAAACTTACAAGAATTATGTTTGCCTTATTTTTAAGGTACAGTCATCAGTAGCAGTGGGTACTCCTGACTACATCTCTCCTGAAATACTGCAAGCAATGGAAGATGGAATGGGGAAGTACGGGCCTGAATGTGACTGGTGGTCACTCGGTGTCTGCATGTATGAAATGCTGTATGGTGAAACACCCTTCTATGCAGAATCACTAGTGGAAACCTATGGGAAGATTATGAATCATGAAGTAAGAGCTGTATTAAATCTCTTGTGTTCTGAGTTTATAATATTTACAGGGCAACTTGTCACTTAAAGATACTGAAGTGTTGGTAGTTCTTTGCTTTTTTACAGTGTTTTAGATTCATGTTGTGTAGGTTTGTTGGTTCAGGTTTTAGGAATGCTTGCTTCTCTGAACTGCAGAAACTTAATTCTTTGACATATTGAAATTTTTCTCTGAATGCTGATGTTCTTGTTGGCAAATCTAAGCAATCATCACAAAATCAAAATTGAAGTCTACTCTCGTGTTAGCTTCCTCTGGACTGTGCAGGAGGAATGAAGTAATGCATTATTTACACAGCTGTGCACATTTTCTGTCACACCAATAACAATACCAAAAAGGCAACAGGCAAGTCAACCAGCGTAGCCATGAGCTGCCTGAAGAACCTGAGTTTGGGAGGACTTGCCTGGAGTGGCAGTGGGTAGGAAAACATGAACTTGAGCTGCATGAAGAACGTGAGGTCAGGGGGTTTGTCCAGGGTCAGAGTGGTAGGGAAGCATTGGAACTTGGGGGTGCGTTTTGCACATTAGAGAGTACAAATAAAGCAGTCCACAGGGTCCTTTCAAGAGCTGTATTAGAAGGATATGTTCATGTGCATACTCACCCCAGGTAGCCAGGAGCTGTCGCATAGGGTGTGTTACTCCATTTTCTTCTCCCCAGGCTCTCAGTGCTGGGCTCTCACCGTGAAACAGTGATGGTGTCAGCTCTGGCTAGAAATCCTAGCCAGAGCTGACACCCTTGCTGTGATGAATATTAATCTCTCTCTTGCTTTAATTTCTCCAATGAACTAGCTGATTGCAACTGTAACCAGTGTAAACTGGCTACCTGGCTCTTGAACTGCTCGGGAGGAAATTTGAAGGTGCTGTCCTGCAGACTTATTATTTTAATCTCATGTGGTCACCCAGTCAATATGCTGCATGCTTTTCATTGGCAGTTTTAAAGTTTAATTTCATTTATGAGGGTTTGGTCCTTAATGATTTCATTTTTAAACTTGAAATGTTGTATTATAATATATATGTTTTTATATATATGTATACATCAGCAACTTGATCTAGTGGGAGGCATCTCTGCCCACTAGAAAAGGGGGTTAAAACTAGGATGATCTTTCTGGTCCCTTCCAACCCAAACCATTCTATGATTCTATGATATGTGTAAAAATGCTATTGTTTTTTATTGGAAAACAAACAAACAAACCGACAACAAAAAAACCTGCAACCAACCAAACAAAAAAGCCCCAAAAAGCCCTTCCTATCTATACAGTGGTAATAGCAACACGCCAAAATACAAATAAAGTTTTCCCAGTTTTTTTGATCTAGAGTAATTTCAGTTGTTAGTGGTAATTACAATTTTTAGATCATATGGGTTTTTATGATATTAGAAATACTTTCTAAATATAGATTATATTTTGGTAAGTAAAACAAGTATTTAACCTATAAATTATAAGCGTACATTCTTCAGTATGGCAATGTAAAGAATTGACTAACATCGTGGGGTTTTAAGAGTCAAAATTAATTTAATCTCAAGGAGTACATCTTCAGGATATCAGTGGACCTCTGACTAAGTATACAAGTGAGAGTCTGTCTTTGTATGATCTTTAATGTATTGTAGTGTGTAAAAATTCTTGTATGTCTTTAAAAAAAGTTTGCTTTTCCTAACAGAGTTACTGTAATCACAGATCGAGCAAATCTGTTTTAAAGAAATTGAAAAATGATATCTTGTTCTTGAAATCCAATTTAAGACAAAAAATCTGTCACTGAATATATTGAATGGTGCTGTCATTTCTCACTGTAACTAGAACAGTATATGACTATTCATTTCCAGTTTTATTGGTGTAATTTAATGTTTTGGGTGAAACTGCAGTTGAAAGTTTTGGAATTAATTCCTTCTCTAAAAATTTCTCTGTTTTGTTTTCTAGGAACGATTTCAGTTTCCATCCCATGTTACAGATGTATCAGAAGAAGCAAAAGATCTTATTCAGCGACTTATCTGCAGCAGGGAGCATAGACTGGGACAGAATGGAATAGAGGACTTTAAATCTCATGCGTTTTTTGAAGGACTTAATTGGGATAACATCCGAAACCTAGAAGCGCCTTACATTCCAGAAGTTAGCAGTCCTTCTGACACCTCGAACTTCGATGTAGATGATGATGTACTAAGAAATCCAGTGAGTCTTTGTTTTTAAATATTACTAATGGAAGTATGCATCCTTGCTACACTGTAAGTTAGTAGTGAGAACTTATTTCAAAATAAATAAAGTAAGAGATGAAAAATAAATCATTCAAAATGTGAAAAATTCAAGTTTTTCATCTCTTTGGCATTTTGTGTTATCAAGCATTAGAAGCTGCTTTTTTAAGTGGTAGCACTTGTCAAAATGCATTACTGTTACATGGTCAAAGTTAAAACATTTAGCTGGGAAAAAAAACCCCTTAGTTGCCCTTTCAGTTTACCTTTACAGGGAGCTAGTATTTGGATTTCTTCCTTTTCAAAGGGGGAAAAAAACATCTGTCTTTAGAAATACACATATATTCTGCATGGGAGCCCTGGTGGTGTAGTGGTTAAGCACATGGCATAGCAATTGCCAGGGCCCAGGTTCGATCCTGGCCAGGCTCTCCCCGGGCAGGCAGTGCTCGTTAGCCCTTCAAGGGGGCAATCTGCCTACGTCCTGAGGAGGACCTCAGCTGCCACTGTCCAGAATCGCTTTGGCCCGGCAGATTGAACCTCGAGATTAAAGGGTGGGCTCAGATCTGCGCGCCCTGTGTCTCACCTAAAAAATCCAGTGCGCAGGCTGGGAGGTCTGAAAAGAGGCCTTCCCCGGATCTTCGTACGCGAAGGCTGGCCAGCAAATTCTGCATGTAGCTTGCTAGCACAGCTGTCCAAGTGAGAGGACTCATCCTGCTACTTCTCTGCTCAGCTAAGAACCAGGAGCTTGGTTCTTGGAGTAGGGAACATTGGTGTTCCAATCCTCCGTTTCTGTTGTCTTGTAGTTTACAAATGGGCCAGGAGGAGCAGAGAGCTTTTGTGGTAATTTGTTCACCAGCTTGTACTCCAAGAAATGAAGAGCTTTTGGCACGTTTTTTGATTACATGTCTGACAGTAACTAGAACACTAAGACTGGCAGCATGCATTTTGATGCCAGGTCACTTTTAATTAGGAACTTGAAAATTCGGGTTTCCTTTTACTGGCTGCATTGTGCTTTGAACTTGTTGAAATGCTGCCCTTTCAAGTGCCAGTTCAAGAGGCTCCGAAATTCAAGTCATTTTGTTAGGCGACCTGATCTGAAATAAAGCCTGTCCGGGGGCAGTGGAGCATAACTGCCAATTGTCAGTTGATGTATTAAGAAAAATCTTTCCATTAGCTGTCTCTCTTTTAGCTGTTGAGGCTCAGTCAAATGCTTTTCACTCTGTATGGTTCTCTCTTGGGTTTTCATGCACATTGTTTTCATGCAGGAAGTGGTGCCACCAAGTTCTCATACAGGCTTTTCTGGATTGCATTTACCATTCGTTGGGTTTACATACACAACTGATAGGTAAGCAAAGGATATGTTCTTCATTAAACTTGTTTCCCAAATGCAGCTAATTCCTGGGAATTGTCATTTTTACAAATTTTAACCACAGGTAAAATTTCCTGTTTTTTCTCATTTTTTCTTCCCACTCTCAAATGATTTTATGTTGAACATTCCATTTGTACTTTAGTTAATTAGTGGATTTTTGTTAACTACTTTCTGTAAAGGTAATAGTTGATGTCCATAGGTATACCTGTGGCTAAACTTTTATCCCTTGTTTTTGTTTTTCAAATGTCTGAACGTATTTTGATTCTGTTTGCCAAGATTGGGTGCTTTTGTAGTTAATATTTTATCTATTTGAAGTGAAAGAAAGTTAAAGGACTATTTGTATCAATTGCAGTTCCTGCATTGACAGCAAGTCTTGTCCATACTGGACATCTGCCAGGAACTGTTCAGGATTATCTCATTGCTCCACTGTCCTGCTGGTAGACCAAGTTAACACAGAAGGTTCTGAGCATGGACAAAGTGGCTCACTTTACATATCTTTGAAATGGCCTCCATCTGACTTCAGAGATTTTTCAAACATTTGTTTATCTCTGATCTTAAGGTGTTCTGGCCTGTTTGTTATTCTGTTATTTTTCTTTGCTGGGATTTGTTACCCCATGAACCCAAAACATACATGTCATCCTTTTCACAGTGAGATCATGTGACTTAGCTTAAATCCATCTTTGCCATGCTTTAAACTAAAGTTTTGGGGTTGTCCCTCAGCTATCTCAGTGCAGGTACACTTACCTGCTTCCTTTTCTGCCTAGTGCCTGTAACCTTTGGCACAGGAAAGTTAACATTTTCAGTCATCTGGGCAGTTTGTGAAGTGAAAGTATATCTGCATCAATGAAGTCCTGCATGCAGGTATCTTAATTCTACAGCAATTGCACAGTAGCTAGGGAATAATAACTTTACCCTGAGAATTGTCTCTACAATAACAATTACTGCCCTAATTGTACTTGTAAATTTAAGGTGCATATTTGGTGGAATCCCAGCATGTCCCAGCTATAGACTGCTGTGAGTATTTATTAAAATGTCCTAACTTTGGTATTTCTTTTCAGCTCTTTGTCTGATAGAGGCACTTTAAAGAGTGTGCTGCAGTCTGACACTGTAACCAAAGATACTGATGTACAGCGAGACTTAAAAAACACTTCACAAATAGAAGGCTATGAAAAGAAAATACGGAAATTAGAGCAAGAAAAGCAGGATTTGAGCAGAAAACTGCAAGGTTAGTGGTTTATATTTGTTTGGATTCTTAGTTCTGCTCATTGGAATATGTTTTATTGAAAATCTTTTCCTTTCTTTTTGGATTTTAAGAATCTACACAGACAGTGCAGAACCTCCAAGGTCCAGTGTGTGTTACAGCAAATACAAGCCGTGATAAGGAGATTAAAAAATTAAATGAAGAAATTGAACGGTTGAAGAACAAATTAACAGGTAAGCCTCTGGCATAGTAATTATAGTAATGCAATTTATTTTGCAAAAAGTAGAATTAATGTTCTTGAGGTATTTAAAGAACAAAGGGTTTCTTTAAAGCCTTGTTCAATACTAAGAGACATTTCCATTTTTTCCAGATGTGCACTTAATTAATTCTTCCACTTGCTTGGCTTGATAGCACATACTAGCATGGGAAGTCCAGAGTGTGATGAATTGTGTGGATAGTTTTAGTTAAATATTTTGTGTGATCCCTAAAAATCTCAAGAAATCCTGTTCTCTTGCTCCTCCATTTGGGGAGGAGTATTGTGTTGGAGAGGTTTTGTTCGGAGGCAGGTGTAAGAGACAGGAGATAGAAGTCTGGTTGCTCTTTAGTGACATAAAGGAGTAGATGGGGGGATGTGTAATAGTAGTTCACATTTAGATATTTCTGAGCTCCTACTCCCTTTGTGTTTCTGTGTTTGGTGATGCATTAATTAGGAAGCACTGAGCGTTGCAGGAAAACAAATACTGGCATCTGTCCTGAGGGAAGACTGACTCACTCATATCACTGAAAATCTGTTGCTTGACAATGCTATTAGTTTATCCATGCAAACCTGCTGTTAGCACCTAATTTTTAAGTGGGAATCAGTGATAAACAAAGTGGTCGTTTTGAATCCTAATGACTCGGCTGAGAGTTTTATAGAGGCCTATAGAGGTGAGTTCAGATGCTGATTTGCTGATGCTTATTTTTTAAAAATATTTTTTCCCCATTTCGTTTGACAATATACCCTTTTTGTAGGTGTATGCACTGCAGAAATAAAGCTGTGCTCTCCTACATAGATTATCCTTCCAAAAAAGCTCTTCTTGTGTATTCTGAAATTAGGTTTGAATCACAGTAGTTAGATTAAGGTTCTAGTTTTGCAAAGGGTTCAGGTTTATCTACTTCTTCAACCAGTGATGTCCTGTTAAATATAAATTCTAGCAGTATGTTCTGATTTAAAAAGAAATAGCATTAATTCACGTAGGATGGGAGACAGTTTGTTCTGAAGTGGGGAAAGCTTTACAAGCAGTGCTTGGGATCCTGAATACATAGGTTCGTTTTCCTATTCTGCCACAGACATCAGTGGAACCTGAGTGAGACAGTTATTCCCTGTAAAATTTCTTATTTATTTCTTTAATAGAAGTAGTAATTAAAACTAAATAGAGAATGGCAGTTCACTTTCTTAGAATTGGTAAGACTGAGCAGAGGTATATAAAGGTGGCTATGTTGGGGTTTTTTCACTTAAAACCAGTAATTTCAAATTTATTTGAATAAATCAAGTTTATTTGTTTTCGAAAGTAAAGAGAGAACAAGCTGCCAGTAATAGGGGCAGTCAGGTCTCCAGCTTGCCCTGTGCAGGATGGTATTTCTTTCCCAAACTATTTATTAGTTTATTATTAGTAAATTATTTATTAGTTCTTACCTAGAAAATAAATAGTCCTTGCCTGTGTTGCTGGATACACTAATGACTTTATGCCACTTTTTGTGGCATAATGAAAAATAGTTAGGAAACACATTACTAGAACTGGAATTGGAACATATCAAGTTTATTTTCATATTTTAAAGGGCTACAAGTTGCATTCCTCAAAAACAAAACAGAGCCTTGAGCTAAGGCTTTTTCACTTGGAGATCACAGTCTTTGAGGGCTGAGAAAAGTAAAATTACTTTGGGGTATCAATGTGCCAAAGTTACTTTAAATGGTCTAAAATGGTGGGAATGGGAAAGAAGTTGATTTTCCAAGCAAAGTGATGCCAATTTGCATGAGTAATGTGGCTTGTTTTATTGGTGTTAATTTGGGACCAGTTACCTTTAATATGTATTAATCTACAGATATAAGTAAACTGGAAGCACAGCTTGCAGATGCAGTGGCTTTTCGACAAGAACATGAAGACTCCATACACAAGTTGAAAGGACTAGAAAAGCAGTGCAGAGTACTGAGGCAAGAAAAGGAGGACCTTCATAAGGTATTGTTCCAAAGATAGATACTTTTGAAATGTAAAGTAGTTCTAGAACAGTTACGTTGTGATTTGCAATTTTGGTGTTTTAAGTGCTTTTTTTTAAAACTATGCTGAGATGTTAGGGAACCTGTTCAGCAGTACAGTAGCTTTCTAAAGTATCACACTTTCTTTTTTTGGAGGTTGATGGGCTTCTTATTTTAAATGTGTTCTGCTAGGTGAAACAAACACCTTATGAATGGTTTTAATTAGGCTGTTTAATTATTCTTAACTTTAGTAAAACTCTGAGGGCAATAAAGAGAGACTTTAGAGCCTTGGGATGACTTGTTAAGGGATACGGAACACAAGTATTGTTCTCCTCCATTCTTCCAGTTTCAGGGAATCATGAGGGAGGAAACAGACCCAGCAGATACCTGGCTGGTATCCCTGACAGAATTTTGAGGGGTTTGACAGTTGGTCAGTTTACATGACACCAGGCCTGCTGCTGAGAGTTGGGGTGCACCTGTCTATATAGGGGAAAGGATCTTTTCACAGAAGTTAGCAGGCTCATTGAAAGAGCCTATTTACTCTTTTTTATACCAAAAGGTTAATTATTGCTTAAGGCTGATGGTGACTTTTATGTAATCGCTGAGTTTATTTGCTGCTGTGTAAATTATCCTTTTGTTTGCTTCCTAAACTTTAGCAGTATTTCAGTTTTAAATCAGCACCATATTTTGCATTAAAATAAATAGGGATTTGCACATACTACATACCACTTTCAATAATAATTTAAAAAAAGCAACCTGTATTGGCATAAGTAGCTTTACAAAAGTCTACCAGCCATATTGTTCCTGAGCATTCTTATGGATCCAGAAGTAATCCATGGGTCACAATCTCTGGGCTGTTTGTACACTACAATATAAGTCTCTCTTCTGTCTGTTAACCACTGGTAGGGGTTATTTGCCAGAGTGTATGAGTAGCACAAAAGGCAGATCTGCTGCTTCTGGTCTGAACACATGCTTTTTGGGAAGTTAATCCTCCTGCAGTGCTCCTACTAATGGCAGAAATATTTAGAATTCCCTTGGCCAGTATACATCTATTTTGTTGTGTAGTTCTACTCTTTTCCTCATTTTTTCCTCCCACTCTCAAATGATTTTATGTTGGACATTCCATTTGTATTATAGTTAACTAGTTAATTTTTGTTAACTACTTTCAGTAAAGGTAATAGCTTTTATGCTTTTAATTAAAGTATTAAGATCTTCACAGTTTATTTTAAGAAATCTTGCTCAGTTTTCTGAAAAATTTCATATTTGCTGCAGCCCCTCATGCTGGTACAGTGTGTTTGATGTCTTGCCTGAATCTGCTGTCTGCTAAAGCGTTCCTTTAAACAGGGTTACAAATGTGCAGGTACATTTTGGTGGTAATCTAAAATTAAGTTATGTAGAAGTGAGGTGGCCTTGTGTAGTCACATTTATAAGAAAGACTTCTGGGACACCAAAGGTAGTTTTGGAGCTGCTACACTAGAAACAGAGTAATGGCTTTGTATGTCACTGCAGCTGCTTAGCCAAACAAGTGTGTAAATTAAGAATTAGAAATAATCCTTGGTAGTTATGTGAGGTGGTCAAGACAAGTTTATGTAGGTGCAGTTTCATTCTTCATGGAAAGAATATATGGAGTTCAAATTACTCTTTTTATTATTTTTTTTTAAACCAGCAACTTGTAGAAGCCTCAGAGAGATTGAAGATGCAGTCCAAAGAACTGAGGGATGCCCACCAACAAAGGAAGCTGGCTGTGCAGGAGTTCTCTGAGCTCAGTGAGAGGATGGGAGACCTGCGGTCCCAAAAGCAGAAGCTGTCCCGGCAACTTCGTGACAAAGAGGAAGAGCTGGAAGTGAGCATGCAGAAAATTGATGCTCTGCGACAAGACGTCCGTAAATCTGAGAAGATAAGAAAAGAGGTAGCTTGATAAAATAGCTAGCACTCATGTGTTTCAGCTGCTGTTTATGCAGTACCTCATATGTGACTGTACTGACAAATTGGGAGTGTCTTCTGGGGATTTTGGGGTTTTTTTTATTTGCACTCGGACTGATTTGAATCTTGAGGAAAGTATTCTTGCTATATGCCCAGTTTATTGCTTGTGTTGTCTTGATTCTTGTAGAGTCTTGACTCACAATCACCTTGAAACTTATAAAGCTCAGTGAGTGTCTTTATGTGCTCTGAGGTTGGAGTATTCTGACTTCATTGGTTTTTTTCCTTCTCTTCAGCTGAAGGAATAGAGATACAAACTAAATACGTGGTTTTCCTTCTTCTGTAGTTAAGTCATTCTAAGAGTATCTGTAGTATCTTTGAGCAAGTTAATTTCCAATTAGTATTCTAGACAATTTATAATTTTACATGAGATGAAGTGGATAGCCAGAAGAGGGCATAAGAAAAAGCTACTGTGGTTAATCTGGAGTGTTTTAATCACTGAAAAATCATCATGTTTTCTGTATTTTCTGGGCGAAGAGTAGAAGAGAAATTCAAGAGCTATGTAGGCATTGCTAGAAAAACTTCTGGCAAATTGAAGGGCAGTCTATGAAAATGTAGTAGATGATAAAGTTTCTCAGGCTTTTACTCATGAACAAGAAGTGATAGTTAACTGGGAACTGGTGAATTGCTGTGGCATCTCATCTCTAGAGCAGAGTGCAGCAGACATTCAAGTATTGTTGCTTATTCGGTTAAATACTTTCATGCAGAGCTTTAAAAATCTCTGGTCTTTGTTCCTAAAAGTTCCTCTGTACTCCCTTTCATAACAGTTGTATCAATCTTCTATTCAGAACACAGTCTAGAAGTTCATTATCTTGTCCTACAGTTCTAAGTACCATCCTTTTAAAAGCAGCTTTGCTAGTTTAATTTGAACAGAGAAAAACAAATCTTACTCTCCTGTCAGGTTTTGAAGCCTTGCCACTATTGCTTGAATTCCAGCAGTTACCTTAGATGCCACTAAATCTAAATTGTCTTTCTGATAAGCTTTCTGAAGTCAATAAATGGGTGATCAAGCTTATTTTGTACCATAATTGCAAAGTAAAAATATTCGGTGTTCAAATTTAAAGTGTTTTGCAGTAATTTGGCTCAAAGGTTGAGATATTTAAGCTGCTTTTCTTTGATACTAAGGCATGGAGCTGACCTGTAAATGTCAGAGCCTTTCTTCTTTCTCAGCTGCAGTGTCTTCCTAGTGCTATTTCCTTCTCTTTGCTTTAATAGAAACTGTGCAGTTATCCCTGAATGGGCTTGATGTAGTTCACATCAGTACAGTCATAAAATAATAGTTCTCTGCATGTGACAGATGGATGCCTGAATCACTGAAGGCAAAACAATTATCATGGCATTCTGAGATGGTTGTTATAGTGGTGTAACTGAAAATAGAAATAAGTAAAACTTGCTGCTAGGCCGTAGGGAGGAAAGGAAATGAATGATACAGATAGTGCTATCTTGTGTTGAAATGACCTAAAATGACTTGTTACAGCTGGAAGCCCAACTTGAAGAAGTCGTAGCAGAAGCATCAAAAGAACGCAAGCTCCGTGAGCACAGCGAGGTTTTCTCCAAACAACTGGAAAATGAACTGGAAGCTCTAAAGGTTACATGGTTTTTGACAAATATTTACTCATGGCTCAGAAGGTGCAATAGTTTGGCTTACTCAACTGTTGATACCAGTGGGAGACTTAAAAACTACAACATTACTAGAAACCTGACCTAACCCATCCAGATTTATTTGCCTTTTTTGCTTGAAAGCTTTAATTGATGGATACTAATGTCTTGAAAATGCTCAGTTTCTATAAATTCTAAGCAGCTACTAAACCAATGTGATCCAAATCTTTTATCTCTGCAACCCATTTCAACCCCTTATTTGGGTCATGTAAGCAGAGCAGTCACTTATGGACTTAATGGTTGGAGAAGGAACCTTTTAAATCACTTGGTGCCCAAATAAAAATTTTTCCAGAGTGGCACCAATTGGAAGATTCTGACTTCTAAGAATATTCTCAAAATATAAAGGTCAAGCTTCTTCTTGATGGTTTCTTCTCTTGTTCTGCAGTTGAAGCAGGGAGGCCGGGCAGCTGGTGCCGCACTAGAACATCAGCAGGAGCTTTCCAAAGTTAAGTCTGAGCTGGAAAAGAAAATCTTATTTTACGAAGAGGAGTTGGTCCGACGAGAAGCATCACATGTTTTGGAAGTAAAAAATGTGAAAAAGGAAGTACATGATTCAGAGAGCCATCAACTTGCACTCCAGAAAGAGATCATGATATTAAAGGATAAATTAGAGAAAACAAAGCGAGAGAGGTAAGCTTTTGGGCATGATTCCCTCACTATGGATTTCTTTTTGTTGTGTGTATGTGTCTCATTGAATGGGTGCCTGTGCAGGCTGGTATTCCACCCTAACTCTGTTTATTCTTTTTTGAAGATCCCAGTCTACAGGTTCAGTAATGTGACAGTATAAGTGTTTCAATTTCTTGCCTTTCTCTTTAGGCACAGTGAAATGGAGGAAGCAGTAGGAACAGTGAAGGAGAAATATGAGCGTGAAAGATCTATGCTCTTGGAAGATAACAAAAAGCTAACAACAGAAAATGAGAGGGTAATTATTTTAGGAAACATGTAATTCTTACTTCATTAGTCTCTGATGTTGAAATTGATGTTGAAATTGCCCATTGCTCAGAACAGGATCTGTGAATGTTCAGACACTATCGGAATTTTAAAAATGTTATTTTTGCCATATAAATATTAGAAGTTTACCTACATAGTAACTTTGGCATCTTGGTACTGCTCTTTGGGGGATTGATTCCCTCAATTCAGAGGACATCACCCTTTGATTCTTCATAAAGGCTGCAGACAGAGGGAATCATTGACACACGCTGCCTGCATTCCTGGTGGTTTACTGTTAAACCTTATTCCTCTCTGATGTCTACACTTGCTTTTTTGTTTTCCTTTGTTTTAGATTATTTTGTGTAAACTGATAGTTCCACAAAAAAGACACCCATCCAGATAGCCCAGGGATGGTCTTGTTTGTTCAGATTCTAAAGGTGTGTAGGCATACAGATACATAAAGTCTGAAACTGACCTAAGTCACAAGTGAAACTAATCTCTTGTTTCAGCTTTGCTCCTTCGTGGACAAACTAACAGCACAGAATAGACAGCTGGAAGATGAGCTCCAAGATCTAGCAGCAAAGAAGGAATCTGTTGCTCACTGGGAAGCTCAGATTGCAGAAATTATTCAATGGTATGTGCTGGTTAGAGATCCAGATATGGCCACTTTCATCTTCTGAAATACTTACTGGCTTTTTTTTTTTTTTAACATATAACTAGGCCTTGTCTGTGTCTGAGATCAGCAAAAGCATGGTACTTCTGAGTGTTGATTTTGTTGAAATTGCCAGATGCCACTGAAACAAGTACGAAGCAGAGTCCTGGTGTCAAATTCCTTCTGTCTCTAAAGTAATTGTTAAGTGATCCAATTTGGAATATTTTGATAAATTCATTCAGGAAGTTGGTCATGATTTAAAAGGTCAGCGTTAACATATAGAGCCTCACTAGCTGTACTAGGCAAGCACTTTGTACTTACTTACACTGTTATTCCCTCTATAATTCACTGTTTTAGCAAGCTGTGTGCAAGAATTTCAACATGCAAAACAAAAAGGACTGAAAGGTAGCTAAAAACTGAGCAAGTAATATGCAGATCATATTCCAAACTATAACAGTGAATCTCTGCAGAACTCTTGCTAATGGCAAAAGGAAAGCTTCAGTTTCCCTAGCAACTGCCACAATCAAGAAAATCAGATAAAAGAAAAATCTAAAGCAGGCAATCTGAGATGTATTCAGTTTTCTGTTGCTGGGAGAGTTTTTCCTGCTCTTCATTCCTGTTACATCCCTAAACCCAGTGCAGACACTCTGATAATTTGGTGGTACAGTATTTGATGCTATGAGCCGTGAAACTGCTAAGTTTCTGGTTTTTGTAATTGCACAACAGGGTAAGTGATGAGAAGGATGCTCGTGGCTATCTCCAAGCATTAGCTTCCAAGATGACAGAAGAACTAGAATCACTGAGAAGTTCCAGTCTGGGGTCACGAACACTGGTAAGGAAATAGGAAACATTCAAGATGTTCTGGGCATGTCTGAGAAGCTACATTTTTGTACCTAAAAAGAATTAATCCTCTGCTCTGCTTTCTAGTTTTTAGCTACTGCTTGCAAATCCAACTAGGTAATCTGATCAGAATTTGATAATTACAGGAGACAGCTGTTTCATGCTAATATGTGCTCTCTACTACAGAGGAGAGAAGAAACAATAACTTAAACCATTGAAGGGGAGTACAGAAATATACCATACCATGTTATTTGCAATTGAATAATTTTAATTGCAGTTACAGTGGAATAACAAAGTAAGTTTTCTGTGAAAAAATATTACCTGGCTGATACCAGTACAAACTAGGGACACACTTGAGAACATGTGGCCTTATTTACATGCAGAACAATGAGATCTTCTGCCATAATTTCCCCATACAGTAGTAACACGAATTCCCCAAAATCTAATAGAAGAGCTCTCATAAAGGAGTATGGTTTCAAAGAGAAAAACACCTGCAAAAGGAAAGGAAGAGAGCCATTTGCAGCTTGGTGTGGGAGCCCACATCCCTACCAATGCCAGTCAGCAGTCTGCCATGCAGAGTCTGTCTGCTGCTGGTTTATACACGAGAAGTTACTCATCCCTTCCCAACCTATGAATATGAGAGAATAAGAGAAAGTTTTATTTCTGTGAGCTAACACTTGTCTGCATCATCAGGAGACAATTATAATATTGAAAGGTTTAACAGGAAGAAAGATTGGATCAAATGCACTTTGCATTTTTATCTTAGTTACTGCCAGAATAAAGAACATTGTCTGTTCTTTATATTATAACTTGTTTTGTAACTTCTACAGAACCTGCTCTAAGGCAATTCTCAACATAAAAAGTGCTTCTCAAGCACTTGCAAGTTCATCTGTGACTAGAGAGGTATTCATTAGGGACCATCAGAAATGTAGTCCACACTGAAAAATGGCTGGAAAAGCTGAGAATAGTAGGGAGGAATTGCCTGGTGTATGCTGAGGCATAGTATATGCTACTTAGCAAGCATAAGAATTGCCTAGGTAAACATTCTGGGTATCTTGGGCATCTCAAGACCCAGATTCTTCTTTTTTATTCTTCTCATGGTTTTGCTACTCTTGTTATGTTTTATGTCAGTATGTTTTACATTAAATGTTGACATTTATCTCATGTTTGAAAGTCCATTATATCGCTGTGAAAGTTTTACACTGTTCTAGATTGAACAGTGAAAACCAGTCATTTTCAATGGGTTCTGTCTGTTTGACTTCCATGCTCAGTGATGCAGCATTTCGGTTTCCAGCATATTGCGTTAATGGTGTAACCAATATTAAAATCGCTCATTACTTCATTTTCGTGTAATGAAGTCTGACTATTGACTAATTTTAATGCAGCAGGTATGCTGTCCATAACTAATTAAAAGAGCATTCTCTGAACCAGTGCGAAAGCTAGTTTATGTCTTTGGACAAGAACAGAAATATCCTCAGACATTTGATAGTAATATTCAGTAACTTACTGCAACAGGATCCGCTTTGGAAAGTGCGACGCAGTCAGAAGTTGGATATGTCAGCGAGGCTGGAATTACAGTCTGCCCTTGATGCAGAAATTCGTGCCAAACAACTAGTTCAAGAAGAGCTACGGAAAGTTAAAGATGCAAACATATCTTTTGAAAGGTAATGAGGGCTTTGGTTCTGTTTGGGGATTAATGTACTGATCTAAACTGCTGATTAGAATAGCAGCAATTTTCTTAAAATGGCCCCTTGTGCCTGGGATATTGGACTTTGCCAGAAGGATCCCATTCTACAGACTACACATTTCTTACATAGTCAAATGAGAACTGTAAAACTTTCTTCAAGTAAACATTTCACTGCTATAGTAAGTTACAGATTTTGGGCATCTGAGGAAAAGAAGCATGAGAGCAATTTCAGAGCAAGTTCACTACTATTACTTCGACTTACTGGAGAGTTAGACATGTTCTTGGGAATTAAAGTACAATTGGAATAATTTTGTTTAGCAGGCACCTGTAGTGATAGCAGAAATCTTAAGTACAGTTTTAAATATCTAGTCAAGTTAATGAGATGTCTATTCAGGGGAAAAGAAAAATTAATCATCCTTGAAAAAAAAAAGTCACTTAAAAACCCCCAATCCCCCCTCTCCCTTCCCAAAAAAAAGCAAGCGTTTTCCGAAAGTCTGAGATATAGAACCAGAAATTAACAACATTGTGTACTGGCACTCCTGCCTTTGAGACATTTCAGATTACATTTTGATTATATTTTTTTACTTTAGTAAATTAAAGGAAGCAGAAGCAAAAAATAGAGAACTGTTGGAAGAGGTGGAAGGTTTGAAGAAAAAAATGGATGAAAAATACAGAACAGATTCAGGTAATTACATTTACTGTGTTCTAACATAGTTCTGACACCACCTGTGATGTTGCCTTTTAGCTAAGCCTGTTCTGCTTTTGATTTTAGGTCTCAAACTTCCAGACTTTCAAGATTCTATTTTTGACTATTTCAACACCTCTCCTCTTGCACGTGATTTGACTTTCAGAGTGAGTTATTACATAAAATAACTATAAAAATGAGATAACCAAATTATATTTTTATTATGTAAAAGTAACTCTTAGGCACTATATGGCAGATCAGTATCTTGCATATTAGCCAAATCAGCGTGGCACGAAATTGAATGCCCAGTAGATGTCAGATTGCTTGGCATTTTGTAGAGAAGCTGGCACCTCTGGGAAATATTCTCAGAAGTTCACATTAATTATTTCCCATTCTAGCTTCTTTGTTTAGGTTAATCTCAAACATTTGGCTAAATGAAATATATTCAGGGTTTTTCGGAAATGCTGCACACCCTGTTACAAATAAGGAATTAAATGCTTTGCAGTTAGAAGATGCTGATTATTAGGAGGAAAAGTGTTCACACAGTTCAAGGAGTGCTTAAACAGATATGTAAAATTGTTGGCTCCAGATCTTAATGGAGTGGTTAGAGGAGAAGGAGCTGGGAAGAGAATCAGAGGACCCACAGATGTTGGTATAATAAGTTTATCGTGACACACCCTGTGATCCTTAATCATACAAATCACAACTCCAAGTAGGCGTTTCACTTTAAATGATTTGTGCATTCCCCAAGGAAGCAGCTGTTAAATGCAACATTGAATCACATTTCCTTACTTCATGAACTCTTGATCCTTGAAGATTTTTCTGGGGTTTTTTAAAATTTTGTTTTGCAAAGTATAGACAATTTAGGATAAAACTGAGAGCTTGAACTGGAACAAATAATCTGTTTATAAAGTGGAGTTAAAGGGGCTCAGGTTAAAACCTCATCATTGGTCTGGTTAGATTTTCTATCTGAGATGTGTACTTGCTCCCTTTTTTTTTTTTTTTTTTTACTTGCTAAAAACAAAAACACCTATGGACATACTGTGAGACTTTCATACAGTTTGTGTATTTGCTGTTTCCAGTCACAAAATGTCTATGCTAGCTTTCTGTTGAAGCAGCAAGATGTGCACTATGGGTGACATGGAGGGAAGAGAGAGAAGCATGATATATGCTACTTTCTCAATACTAGCTTTTGTCTACTGACCTTGAATTTTAAAACACTGCTTTAAAAAGTGCCAGATAGACATAAAACAGTAACATGTAGAATATCAAGCCCATAACTAAACAAGGTTCCATTCTATGGATCCTGAAATAAATACATATTCTCTATGGAAATGCCAGTGGCATTTTCTGATGAATTACATTAAAATTGCTGATACTATGCTTAATGACTTACATTAACTTTTTTTTTTTTTCACGTGTACTTATAAAGATATTTTGTGTCATCTGCTTTGGGGTTAATTTAATTTGAATGAGTATCATTTGGCCATATAAAATATTTCATTTAGCTAGCCAACTAATATTCTATCTGAAATTTTCCTGTGGGTGATAAGCGATCGTTTTTATCCCTCATATCCGTTACAACAAAGGATTCTGTTTCTTCTTCGTCTACATCTTCTCTGCTAGCCTTTTGGGAAGAAGTAAGTTTTTGCTAGTAGTTTTGTGTCCTTATTTTGTTGTGACCTGTCATAGTAAAAATGGTCCTCTAAAACTAGATATTTTGCTTCCTTCATTTCTCTGTAACTTAATCCACTAAACCTCTTTGAGGCTTACTGTTTTATAGTTTCACTATCTATATAGCTAAAGCTGAATCACACTTACTATTCTGAAATTGTTCATATTACATAATGATGCAATTTGATCTTAAATGGCCCAGCCCTTCCAATCAATTTGGACCAAAACAAAAATAACAAGTATCTGAACATATTTAGTGAGCTAACTGAACTTGAGACGTCTTCCTGTCTAAACTGGCTGGGAAGTGAGTGATTCATTACTTGTTGCCTTCAGTGCTAATTACATCATTGATGTGAAGTCTAATCTCATGTTTGTTAATCATAGTTTTCATGATACTCTGAGAGTACAGTAATACAGAATCCTACTTCCACACCCAGCTGCTTTAGCTCTGGAATTGTAGCATACTTCCCCCTTGTGCTGGCAATTAGTAGTTGCTAATTTAAGTGTGAAATTAATAGATGGCTTGTAATGGATGCTAGTTCTAAATTTCAATTAAATATAAGACACTGTGATTAAGTAGACATGATTCTTTTAATGACAAGGGCAAATCATTTTTTAACAACTTTTTAAAAGATTGAGTATTACTACTTTAAAATTTTTTCTTGTGGCAGACTTGCTGGCTTCTGTATACTAGAAAAATCCTAGTGTAGTAAGCTACCATGAGAAATCAACTGTTTTAGGGATGATTGCCAAGCTGCTCAAACATCATTCCATACCTGCAAGCAAGAGATTAGACACAACTTTGCTGGGAGAATATGACTGTTAAAGCATTTATGCTGTGTACATGAGATTTTGCATTTAAGTACTTCCAGCTTTTCCATCAGGTGTCAGGGTTTGTTTTGAGGAAAGTGAGGAAAGTTTTTCAGAGTGAATGTTAAATGTATGTGTACTTCATATAGAAATCGGCACTGGGTCTTGTTTCCGTTTTGTTGACGTGAGGACACTTCATCAGATACATGGTATCTAATTTAGCATTTTTGCTGTCGCTTTTGCAGACCAGCTCTATTAGTGAGCAGGAAATGCAGGGTCCCAAGTCAGAAGTTTCACCATCTACTTCAGTTGTAACTGCAGAACAACAACAAGAAGTAAGAGACCCGTTATTGTACCCTGAAGAGTAATTCACCAGAAAGTCTCTCTGTCTTGTTCATGATATTTCGCATATTTCACATACTTCAGCATTCATTATGAAGAAGCAGGATTGAATGCTGTGTATTTGCAATGCCTCAGTGTTTAATTGCACCTGCTTTGAGGACAGTTGCAAATGAAATCTTTTTACTGGCTTTGTGTATGTTGATGTACCTCATTTTCATGTTTTCTGTAATGCTGTGTGTTTGTTAGTGTGCAGGCTTTCCTGTGAGTGCTTTAAAACACAATCTGTTTCTATAAAATCAGAATGGCAATGTTTACAATGATTAAATTTTTGATAATTTTCAAAAAAGGAAAAAAAATCAGAGAACAATAAGCTTTGCCACCCCAATCTTGAAACAAATTCTTGAAGCCTTACTTTGCTCAATTACAGTTTTTTGTGATTCAGGAACCAATTCGGCTTCAGAGGATGCCTGCTGCTCCTTCCCCCACCATTCAGTCCATTTCTCTAGCTGTACCAAAGGTAGGGGGATTGTGCTAACCTTATTCTAAAGAACAAAGGAAAAAAATACCATTTATAAATTAGCCCTCTGTGTTTTCTTGTCCTGTTTGGGTTTGTCATGTGTGTGTTTTTGTTAGCTCTGTGTTTTTAATCCCATGTTTCCAAATGCATATCAATGGGTTTTGTTTTGTTAGAAGGGATGACAAAACATGGTTGTAGTTTTGGGTTTGAGTGTCTTTTGGAGCTGGAAATAAAACTGTTACTGTTACCTTGCAGCAGCTGCTACAAGCTGCAGTTACATAAAAGAAGCCCAGGCTTCAAAATGTACACACTGATATACTGGAGGGTGGGGCTTGCATTACTTAAGTCCAGAAAATAAAGTTATTTTTTTTCCTGAACGTATCTTTCAGCCTAAAGCTCACCAGCTCAATATCAAGTCGTTCACAAGCCCCACTCAGTGTAGTCATTGCACCTCTCTTATGGTGGGATTAGTTCGACAAGGTTATGCCTGTGACGGTGAGTCAATGAAACTTTATAAAAGGTTTTTCAGTAAGCCCCTCAAAAAAGCATCCTAATGTATTTTTAGGCAACCATTTCTTTGTGGAGGGAACGATAGAGAGGTGTGGCTGCCACTGGATGACTTTCCTTTCTTTTGCATCATCAGCATAGTCATGAAGTCCCTTTAGAAGTATGATGATGATGTATGATGAAGTATGGTTTCATTACATATTGTTAATTAATTCTACTACCATTAGTGCTATTATAGTGCAGGGGAGGGGGTGGGGAAGGCAGAACTGGTTTCTGTTGCTATAATAGAGAAAACTATAGGAATGATCAGGTGACATGAATCTGATTATGTCTATTTTATGCTGTTTTGGTCATAAACCCCATATGTTGGGAAGACTACATTTATTTGGCCTGTAGCCTGTCTTGCTGTCCATGAGTTTTTTTTAAAATGCTTTCTCTGATGCATGTATCAGTATTGAATTCCATGTTTGAGTATATGGAGATATTTTCATTTGAAAATATTTACTGTATATTGATTAGACACATGAACTCCGTTAAGCCACAAAACTGTTGAAAACACTGCAGTATAAATAACCTTATTTCTGTGCCCATCTTAGTTCTTGCTAGTGGCAGCCTCTCCACTGACAGCCTCAGTATCACATTTAGATTGCCTCATCTGTCCTTCAGGGCTTTTTTCCTGGCAGATCTTCTGGTGGCAGTTCTTCCCCAGGAGGACCTATCACTCTGCCAGCACTTGCCCTGGGGCTGCCTTTTGTCTCCTGTTGCTGACAGTTCTGAACTCTTGTTTTGCATCTCTTCCCTTCAAGCTTGAAACTGTCTTTTTCCCTTAGTGTAACTGTCGGCTTCACTCTTCTTTTTGTCTTGTGCATTTTGATTAAGCTCTGCATTGTTAGTTTTCCATTTTGCCTAATCTAGAGCAGTTCTTGATTGCTACAGAAAAAACTAAAATCACACTGATATAAAAATAGAGATGACTCCAGTAGAACAAAACTTTGCAATGTTCCACTCTCAATCACTTGCATTTCCCAATTCCTCCTCTTACTAATGCTGGAAACTGTGGTAAGGTACAGCTACACATACAGAAGACTGGAACTGACTCTATCCTGTGAATTTTCCCTATTCTGTAACCTGTGTACCTTGATATTCACAGTCCCACATAATCATGATGCCTCCTCAAAGAGCTGAATTTGTTACCTAGGCTTGGGGAGCACCCACAGTACCCTGTGTATATGACTTTCTGGTAACCCCTGCCCTCCTGGGAGCAGACAGTAGCTCAAAGAGCAAGCCGGGCAGCCTGCTCTGGGCTGCTGCCTCTGCTGTCTCTTCCCTTAGACATCATGAGGAGGAGGTCTGTTGCCCAGTCTGGGGCTGTAGCAGAAGCAGGCTGTTTCCAGGTTTTTTGGAATCCTTTGACACTTCATAATTACAGGACTAGATGTACCTAGGATATCTGCCAGATTCCCACTTCTTAGAATATGGTTAGGAGGTAACACAGGATAGATCAGAGTATCATGCCCCTCTCTTCCTGCCTTCCCAAGCCTACTGATAGAAACAGAATAGCTGGGATAAACCAAGCAAAATCTCTGTGGAAAGATATGGCCCCTAAGCTGTGGGCCAGGTGCCTCAATATAACACATTAACTCACTCCACAGTTCATGTGAAGTGAAGTGAATTTTTTCCGTGTACTGCTTCTGTGTGAAGTGCTCTATAGATGAGACCTAGAGACCTCTGTCCCTTGCTGGTGCAGCACAAAGTGGTACAAAGTAGTGCACATGGTAAGAAAGCATGCAATGCTAGTTTGCTCCTTATTTGAACTTAACTTGAACTCTGGGCAGTTGATACATAGACCTCTTTCATCATGCAGTATTTTGGTCCTTGTTCCTGGTTTCTACCTTATTTATGCTTTATTTATGTCTATGTCTTTTTTTAATAGTCTAATCCTTTCTAATTTTTTTGACCAATTTAGTTTTACTTTGTCTTTGCAGTATTCTTGCATATGTGGATCAAATTAAATACCTATTAACACTACCCTGTAATTTTTATTCCTCCTTTATTAATACTGTTTCTCTTCTGTGACTGAATTAGTTGGTGCTTAACACCAGCAAGGCTGCCCAACTGATTTTCCTTGAAACATGAATTCAGTTCCTGCCCTTTATGAATGTAATAGGCTAAAAAGAGGAAATAAAAGTACTTGGAGAGTCTCATACAATATCTAGGTGTGTTCGCTCCTTCAGCATAGTGAGTTATTGTAATATTTGACTGCCAGTTTCGTGTGATTAATTAATTCACTAAGTGTAGACTATGTTAATCACCTGTTATGATTGACTCATACACACATTTCACTATGAATTTTCTCTTTCGTACTTAGTGTGTTCATTTGCATGCCATGTTTCCTGCAAGGATAGTGCACCTCAGGTCTGCCCTATACCCCCTGAACAAGCCAAAAGGCCTCTTGGAGTAGATGTGCAAAGAGGAATAGGAACAGCCTATAAAGGTTATGTCAAGGTAACAGTCTTTTGTTCTTGGACAAGAGAAGAATACTTAACTTTGCTTACAGCTCTACAGCATGGAACCTCTAAGTATGTTTAAACACATTTCCTAATTAGTGCTAAAGCCTTAAGGCTTTGTGTGCCATCTATGTAACTTAACCTTCATTGCTTTAGATGTGGGAGAAACACTCAGTTTTACTACAAGAGCTGAAGGTCAGTAGATTAGTAGCTACAAGGTTCATAAGCAGCAGGGAAAAAGAAAGAATGGTTTAAGAAGGAATTTCTGTCACTGTTTATGTAAGCATAATATAAAAGGTAAACTGTCCTACCTTTTTGGCATTGGTGGAATATCCAAGCCTAATATCTTTATACAAGTCTTAATATATTTTTAAGCTGTAACAAGGAATGGTTGAACTTAGAAGAGGAAAATGATTGCTTGATTACTTGATATTTTTTATCCTATTTTGAAGGAGAAATAGAATGTGTTCTAATTCCATTGATCTAAGTATAAGCTTTTCTAAATGTCCTGCTTTCTGTGTCTCCTACATGTGCTAACATGTAATAAGCAATCAATTATTTACCCACAGGTCCCAAAGCCTACAGGAGTTAAGAAAGGCTGGCAGAGGGCTTATGCAGTTGTCTGTGACTGTAAACTGTTCTTATATGATGTGCCTGAAGGAAAATCCACCCAGCCTGGAGTTGTGGCAAGTCAAGTCTTGGATCTCAGGTTTGTATTGTCATGGCAGAGTAGAAAACCTCTCTATTTTTTTCTCAACAGGAGTATTTATTTCTAGTACACAAGAAAATACAAGGTTTTGAGAGCATATACAAGAATACAGGAAGATTAATGTATTCTGTACGTAAGCTGCACCTAAGTTTAGGCTTATCAGGTTGACTGAACAAGAAATTTCTTAAGTGACTTTATAGTCACTCACACTACAGTCACCAGTATTTACAGTATTAGCATGCTTCTTCATAGAATTTAATATACACCTGTAAAAAGCAAGTGTATTTTGGTATATTGCTTTTCTCATGCACTCTGACCCCAGCACTGAGTCACAGATCATCCCATAGCCAGTAAGTTCAGGAATGATAGAAAAATTGAAGTAGTCTGCAGAAAAGCACCAACTAATTTACACTGTGAATGGCTCTGACCCTGCCTTCTCACAGGAGTTATTATTTCATGGGGAACCATCTGAACCATTCAACACTGTCTACCAAAGATCTGAGACTTATGTTGATCAGAGTAACCAAGGAGGTTTTTTTATTTCAATTTATGGAAATACCAAGAAAGTGTAATACCTTTTCATGTTACAGCACCTTTGTACCTATGTTGAATATAAAGTTTGCATTCACAAGCACCTTGATTTATATTTTTTCCAGACAGTAGTACCGTGGGGTTGCACTGGTGCTGCTGTTCTGTTCTCACAGTCTCTGGGAACTGTCAGTGTCAGCTCTCTGACATGCTGGCAGCGGGAGCAGGAACGTGGAAGTATTGCACATAGCAGCATTCACATCAGTGCATTGCTTGAAGCAACTCAGTCAGATACTATAGACCAACTGTCCCATGCTTTATCTGCTTATTGTAGCTGCCCCTTTGAGGCTGTCATCTGAGGATTCTTAGATGTTTTTAATAGATATTAACCACCACAGCTATGAATTCTAGCATGGGCAAGTTTCAGACGTTAGTGCCATCTTTGCACTAAAATTGGCAATTACGGTGATCAACTTGGTCAAATTCAGTTTAAAAAGGCTAGTGTAGACAAGCCCTCTGGGGTGGAGCGCTCTGAAATGCAAAAGTTGTTCTGATGTCTGTTTATTTTACTGTAATAGAGAGTAAAATCTAGCTGTTTTGAAAACCCTTATTTGAAACCCACAAACTATAATTATGTTGCCAAGAGCTTTTTATGTGATTTTTCTTTTTTTCCAAAGGCCCCTCTCTTGCTACACATTGAGGTATGAATTATTCATTTCTAATGCGTCTGCTGGGCTGGAAGAGCAATATTCTTGCTTCTAATTGTAGAATAGGTGTGGTTGGGACACCAAAACTACACAAAGCCACCCCGCTTAACTTCAGGTGGACTGAGTTACACATACCAGATGCTGTAGAGACATAAGTGAGGCTTGTGAGTTGGTTGGGTCAAAGATGGTTAGAGCATAACAAAGCAGTTGTGGCCTCTGTGCGGTGTTAGGAGATTGCAGCCTATTGAAGCAGTGGTGATACCCATTAGATTTTGCTGAATAATCCTAGTGTGTGCCCATATGTGATGCTCTTGTTCTCTTTTCTCACTAGAGATGAAGATTTTTGTGTGAGCTCTGTCCTAGCATCGGATGTAATACATGCAACTCGAAAAGACATCCCTTGTATATTCAGGGTATGGCTACCAACTGACTCCTACAGAAAATATCAGTTAAATACCAGTGTTTTGTTGTGATAATGGCATGTGCTATCCATATCTAATGTTGATTAAGTTATGTAGAAGTGTAAGAATTTACAAGGGCTGCTGAGATATGCATAGAAGAGCAATATGGTGCTCCTCTTATAAGTGAACGGTGAAGAACAAAGTTCTCCTTCTTTAGCTGCTTTCTTGTATATAATGTTTGGAGTTTTTTTATTTTCTTTATTATAATTCAGTGTATTTTCTTGCTTTTTCCATAGGTATTACCAGATTCTGTTTTTTCTTGCTTAGCTTTGGACTCTTTCTTTAGGAACCAATGCTGTAACAGAATATTCTGAGACTGATCTAGTTTGCCATGTATTATCCTCTATAGAAGAAATACATTTCAAACTTTAGTTTCCTTAATTTCATATTTAAATATAGTAGAAAAAATAAAATAAGAGAAAATAATTAGCTGAGTTATAATATCCCCTTTGGGGTATATTCTATCTGAATGCTGTATTTAGTTTTTAACAACAGGAACTTAATTCTTACATTTTACGTGAATCATATTATATCTGGAATTCTAAAATTTAGAAATGAATAAATTAGTAGCCAGTATCTATACTCCCTTACATTTGAATAGAGAAACTCACTGTTTTCAGCATCTCTGATCTTCATCCATTTAGAATCAAGTCAGTCAAACATGGAAAGCAAAGACCTGTCAGTCAATTGCAGTCCCTGTCATTTGGTCCTTCAGGATTTTATTTGGGAATTGTCTTTGCTACTTGACTTTCTCTGTCTCTCTGCCTTTCATCTTTTTCTGCAAAAATATTTTCTGCAGTGAATTTTCATACTTTGGTTTACTACTACCTTTACCTTAAGTTTCCTCTTGTTTCTATTTTGGTTTGGTTTTTTTTTAATTCCTGTCTGCCTCCTCTCTTAAATTAGCAGACATGGAGTACTGTAGAAAAGGACTTGTGAGGAGAGAAAATATGCTGTGCAGAATGATGGTTCATTCATTTAAGAACAAGGCATCCATACAGTTGAGCCTGCCTGACTTGCTGCTCTAGTTTCTGCCTGCGGTTTTTAATTGAAAGGGTATCTAAATAATAAAAACCATTTTTGTCAAATATCCCTGTGTAAAAATGCTTGTGTGGATAGACATGATCAAATATCTCCATGGTTTGATCAGATTATCCCCTATTAAAGAGATGTGATGATTTAGCTGGAAGCTTGATGTGTGAATACATCCATTTAGATATGGGACCAGAGAAGCTGCTGAATTACACCTCTTTTCCCAGTTCTATGACCTCCTTCAAAAGCAGGAATTTCTAGAACTGGAAACCATTAATACCTGATGGGAGAGTCTCTTTTCTCAATTTCATTTAGATCTAGATTTGCGTCTCGCTGACACAGTCACATAGAGTAGCTTGTACACAGCAGTTAAAACTGTCACTCACGTCATCTGGGTAAAAATGTGGTCCTTCTTTTGTGTGTGTCATTGCACATAACACATGATGATATTGGTGGCCTGTGAAAGACAGATTTTGATTTCTTCGAGATCTTCCACCAGAGGACAATACGAGAATGTTGCCACATACTAAAATGTTCCCACCACTGACCCCCCATGAATTCAAGAAGAGTAAGAATTTGTCTGAGATTCAAATATTTCTCCTTGGTAACCAGTTTTTAAAGCTGGATGTTAGGCCATGCTGACATTAAGACACCACAGTCTTAAGTGCTGCCAACAATATACATTTTTAATAGTAGTGTAAAAGTTGGCTGTAGTAGAGTCATTTCACAGCTTAGCAGTTTGAGTTAAGAAGCCTTGAGTTTGATAGCAAATAATGGATTTTTGTATGATGAATAATGCAGTATAAATTAGGACCAACTGCTCACTTTTTTTCCCTGCATTTGACTATATGTAAGTTGCCACCTTCAAAAGACTGAGGACTAATACATGGTGGTACTTCAAAGGGAAAACCATTGTTGGAATCTGGTTTGGTTTTGTTTTCTAAACATATTATCCATTATACCTCTATCTGTCTTTAAAATATTAATGCTTTGTTTTACAGTTTTGACAGGAACAAAGCTTTATGCAGAGTAGTAAGAGCTATGAGCAATTGCAGCTACTCAGTTCTTTCCCTACCTCCCTTCACCTTCATCTTACTTCTGAACTTCTGTCTTTGACATCCTATTTTCCCAAGCTTACTTTCAGATATGTTTTGCCTTAAAGATGAGTGTTACTGTTTTATTCACTCTGCCAGGAAGTGTGTGTGTGTTTGTGTTGCATTACCACAACTTCCATCTTTACAGTGATTTTCTTATCAAGGCATGTAGGCTGAAGGTCTGATATTCCATGTTACAGCCTTCAGATTTGCACTTTTATACCTCTTGTTGCTTTTTTCTGTTTAACTGTTGTTACTCAGAGTCTGTGGTGAGAGATGATCCTGGCTGTTGGCCTGTTTGTCTGTATCTGAAAATATAGTTCCGATGATCCCACAAACCCTTTTTTCTCTTCGTGCAGTACAAAAAATCCAAATATTAAGAATTACTGTATGCATACTTCAGGCAACAGAAGTTCCTGGATAGTTCTTCCATTTACAACACATGCTTTGAGATCTGTGGGATGATTTAGCTGAAAATTAAGTGAAGCCATAGTGATTTTCTTTAAACATGGGAACATAGGAGAATGCAGTACTTCAGTTTCAAATATTGCTTTCCTCCAGAGCTTTGAATGCAGATATGATGTGCTCTTCCCCTGAACAAATATTTGGAAAATTAGGTAACAAAATCAAAATCGAGAAGAACTGATGATAGCAATGCCTTTGGATTTAAATACATCTGGTTCACAAAGCATGTGTGTCACTTCCAGTAAGTTGTGGGTGGGTGGAAGGGATCAGGAGAAGCTATGGTATGCCTCTGAAACTCCATTTCAGAGGAAGGAGTCTTTAACTGCCATGAATTGATTATTGTAGCATTCCTTGCTTATATTTTAGGATTCAGAATATTAAAGCAAGACTGAATGCTTTTAAACCAAACCACTGTGGCTTGTGCAGTGGTTGTTTTTTGGTTGTTTTTTTGAAGCACTGTTGCTATTTTAGCTGTGTTGTGCATGCCCCTCAGGTACATCATTCCATTGTCATAAGAAAGTCTACTTTATTTTCACAGTTCTATGTGATAAAACAGGGCTTTTATTACTCTAACTAATTTTACTGTCTCTCTCTGTTTAAAGGTGACAGCTTCTCTCTTAGGTTTGCCTTCAAAGTCTTGTTCTCTACTGATCCTGACGGAAAATGAGAATGAAAAGAGAAAGTGGGTTGGAATCCTAGAAGGGTTGCAGTCTATCCTGCACAAAAACAGGCTGAGGAACCAGGTTGTGCATATTCCACAAGAAGCCTATGACAGTACACTGCCTCTTATTAAAGCAAGTTTAGCTGCTGCTATTGTAGGTATGTTTGTTTTAACTTTTATAAGTGTGTGAAGGTTGTTGGAACTTTCAGATGGGTTTCTGTAATGAGAGCACTGACACCTTGAAATAAATTCCTCAGTTGAATTCCTTCATAGGAATTTAATAATGGGTGAAAAATGCTAATCTTACATTGATATTCAGGTTTCTTCATCCACTTGGAGTAAATAATACTGTTGAGTTGTTCAGCAAGTTGTTTTAGCAATATGGTATATAGCATACTTTTGACAGGCTGTGTGAACTTAAGCAAAATTGATTTGCTGGTGAAAATCTGTTGATGGAGAAATTTTTTCAAAGCAAACATCCTGTTTTAAAGATAAGACTAAGTGTATCTGAATTAATGGCCTTTTTTTCCCCTCTTGGTTTAGATCGAGATAGAATAGCAATTGGTTCAGAAGAAGGACTGTATGTGATAGAGGTGACCCGCGATGGTAAGTTAGGCCGTAATGCATGCAGCAATTACATACAGAATTATGAGCTCCATAACTTTTAGTGCTGCTGTAATACAGGTTGCACAACTGCCTTTCATGTATAGTAAGTATTAAGCACTCAGTTAATTGATGAGAAGGAAAAGTGAATGCGAGATATAAGCACTAATTTGGTCATTACCGTTACATTCAGTTGACTGGCAGAAATTAAAGGGATGAGTTACTGGACATATTCTGACATATTCTCACCTTAGCTGTGTTCCGACAGCAGATGACAAAATGCTTCAGCACACAGAGCACGCACAGCACACACAGTTTGTAGACTTTCTTTTAAAGCCTTCATGTCTCACTGCCTGTTTCTTCTAGAAATTTGACAACCACTCAGATTCTCTTTCAGACCAGTGATGTCCAAAGCAAGCGATTGCTTGCTCCTTCCCATTATCTAATTCCTTGACTCTGTGCTTCCTCCTGAACCTGCTTTTTCCTTCTTGTTCTTAATGTACTTTGCCCTCTGCTTAGGGTAAAATGGGATCCATATAGTCTGTTATTCCTGAAGTCTTACTGTGTCCACTCCAGAGATTCACACAGAGCCTACTTCAGGCACCACAGCGAAGCATATGCTGCATAGTCCCTGGGCAGCACAGGCATATCCCTCTACCGTTGAGTTATTAGGCATCACAGGGAATAAGGGAAGCATTTTTCTCTTTATTTGGATATACTGAGGACAAGCACAAATAAAAATGGGAGGCTTGCCTTGGTATGGTAGGGAAGACATGAAGGCCAGAAGGATTGCTAGTTCATGCGCATGGGGATCAGTCAAGGTCATTCCATACAAAATGCAGTTTTAAACATGGAAAAGCAAAGAAAAACTCTGGTTCGCAATGGAAAGTCTTCCTTCCACCATTCTTTTTCCCTTGTCTCCTGGGTCAGAGATTTCCTTGATTCCTTCTTCTGTGTAATTTAGTCTGAGGCCATTTGAAAGTTGGATTTTACTCATGCTAAAGCTTGCATTTCAGTGTAAAACAAAGCAGTGAATACAGGCTTTTAAAGACTTACTTAACTTTCAAAATTAAATGACATCAGAGATGTGGTTTTGGGTCAAAAGAAAAATGTTATTGCTTCTTCTTGTTTAGAATAAGACATTGCCCAATTCCAGGAGAAACTGCTTTGTACATGGAGACAGCAGATATTTGAAATTCTTTTTAGCAGTAATGAATGCCATTCCTTTGAGTAAACTTCCAGTGGTCACCATTCTTTAGGTAGTTAGATATAAACATAACTTGAGATGCATATAATTCCAGGGATTCCATCTTGCATAAAAGAAAGTTGTAAATTTTAATTTGAAAGGTCATTTTGTAAAGGAACGATTATCTGCATCTCCGTGTCATATGTAAATGTGAAAATTAATTATCAATTTTGGTTTTAAGTTGAGATGTTTAGTAGGAGTTTTCTATGAACAGTTCTGTGTGTTAATAGCATTTTTATAAACCATAATATGTTTTTCATTTTATGGCAGTTGTAATTTTTAATGTTAATTAACTGCCAGCTGTTTATAGCAAAGGTCTTTGGTTAGAATATTGATTAATTCTTGACAAATAAGCTGGAGTTGGAGCTAGGAAGAAAGTAATTTCTCTGTGGCAAAGCTGGTTATTTCATAGAACATTTCTTCAGACATTTCATCTATTTATGAAAGTGGGGGGATACCACAACAGCACTTTGTGATTTAAACAGCTAAAGTCTTTATTTCCAAGTTTACAGAATTTGTTTACTTGGCTACATTACTCAACTGTTACTGAAAAAAGGCAAATAATTTCCAATTAATAGTTCTCTTTTTTTTTAAACTACGATTCGCAAATATTTTTAATGCATTCAGCTAGTAGAAAAATATAAGTTGCTATTTAATTTAATTGGTTTATGCTTATTAACTTTCCTACTTTAGAATTGCTCTTCTGTTTGTACCCCATGAAATACTCACTGCATTCTTGAAAATTTTTGTGTAGCCAAGATCCCCAAAGAGCACACATTGTATCTAAGCCCCCCCTTAGCTGCCTCTAACCCTGCTTAAAAAAATTGCATCAAACAGGAAAATTCCCCATGGGTAGCCTGGCTAGTCCTTACTCTCGGAAGGGTTTTCCTGGTATCTGTTCTAAACCTCTCTTCCTGCAGCCTAAGCCCATTCCTTCGTATCCTTTCCGCATCACACACAGCATTTTTTTGCTTTTCCATGTATGTGTTTTACACCCACTTACGGTATTGCTTCTGTATCTGTCTGAGAGATCTGCCAACAGTACAGCATTTTGTATCCTTACTTATCAGGATTAAATACTTTATATTTCTTGTCTTTGTATTCTGCTAATTTGGTCTTCCTCCAAAATTTACTGAAGATGATGTTTTCCTGAAGCTGAGACTCATTTCTGAAGATGCAGCATCTTGCACTGTACAGATGGTACAGATATAATTATATAAAAAAAATTTCTCCATTTATCCTACATGTTAAGCAGCGTTTTCCCACAAAGTGTTGTTGAGATATTTTTCATGAATTCATGAGGGTTACAGGAATGCTTTGTTTCATTGTTTGCTCTAAGAATTAATAACAGAGAATCAAACATGTATCATAAGTGCTTTTCCTCACCTGGTACATGTCTGTGTTCAGATTAATTTTCAGGCGTCACTGTGTAGCACTGCAGTGTTTCCAGGCCTGGTGGTTTTCCTGTTTAACTTACAGCAGTTCTTGTTTCCTTTGCAGTGATAGTCCGAGCTGCTGACTGCAAGAAGGTGTACCAGATAGAGCTTGCTCCCAAAGAGAAAATTATCATCCTCATCTGTGGTCGGAACCATCACGTCCACCTTTACCCCTGGGCCTCTCTGGATGGGTCAGAAGGGAACTTTGACATTAAGCTTGCAGAAACTAAAGGCTGCCAATTGATTACAACTGGAACACTAAAGAAGAGTTCTTCTACTTGTTTGTTTGTGGCTGTCAAACGACAGGTTTTTTGCTATGAAATTCACAGAACTAAACCTTTCCACAAAAAATTCAGTGAAATTCAGTCTCCAGGAATTGTCCAGTGGATGACAGTGTTCAAGGACAAGCTCTGTGTTGGCTACCAGTCTGGGTTCTCTCTGTTGACCATCCAGGGAGATGGACAATCTATAAACCTGGTAAATCCTAATGACCCCTCGCTTATCTTCCTCTCACAGCAGTCTTTTGATGCCCTTTGTGCTGTGGAGCTCAGTAATGAGGAATACCTGCTTTGCTTCAGCCATATGGGAGTTTACGTCGATTCGCAAGGTCGAAGGTCACGCATGCAGGAACTAATGTGGCCTGCAACTCCTGTTGCCTGTAGTATGTATATGTTTTTCTGTTGCCATATCCCTGTTGCTGCTTTACTTGTCTAAAAATACTCAGCATTGTATTCAATTTTGCTTCAGTTTGTCTTTGAATATAGAGTTTAAGTTTTGATGAGTTAACAGACACATGGTTCTTCCTGGTGGCAGTTTTGGACTTGGAGATCCTGGATGCTGCAACAAATGTGCTGTCTTGGTACAGGACACAGAAGAGTAAATAGTGGAATGCAAAATAATTTCTACAGAGAGTAGTCCTGGATGCAGGACAGTGCAAGACTACCTGTCTGTGAAATTCTATAAAGATTTTTGGTCACCTAGAGAGTATAAATGCCCAGTTTCCTGTAGGGTGTCTTCCGTGTCAAAGTACAGTAGAAAGTTGAAATGTACCTGCAAGTCTAAAGGCTCATAAAGATAATAAGAGAGAAAAATTTGGGCAGAAATGGTAGTATTTTTTCTCCTTTTGGTTTTAATTTTAGGGGGACAATACCCAAAAATAGTGTAGGTGGAGGGTAGTATTTGAACCACTCTATTTCAGGAGCATTGATTATGAGCTTGGTAGAACAAAGGGACATGCAGAGCATTTTTCAGTATTCAGTAGCCAAAGGCACTTGATGATAAATCTGGTATTTCTATTTGAAGCTCAAATAGCAATTAAAATTTTTTGAATGATTGAAGGCAAGAAATAGCTTTTTGTTTAAGTAGTACAGCAACAAGTTAGGTGCGTGTTGGTTTGATCAGGCCAGGCCCTAATAGGAATTTGTTTAATTTTATTTGACTTGAACTGAAATTGTTTGCTTGCTTTACTCTGACCTAGTTCTGCATATAAGTGAAGCAAAGTCCCAAGGAAACAATGTAGTGGCAAATTTACTTTAAAACACCATTAGGTAAAACTAATGTTTCCTTTTCCTTAATCAGCTTTACAGTTTTTTGCATTTCAGCAAACTAGACTTGCTAGTTAATGGTTTTGTCTGTTATTATTAGAAGTGTTCTTATTGTAAACTATTTTATAACATTTTTGTATAAGCAGTCCTGAGTGGTGCTGTCCTAGGGCTGTTTTTGTAGAAAGAGAAACATTTTCTGCTGCCAAAGGAAGCCGAATCACTTCCCTTTTCATTAGGCTTGTCTTCCCTTCCCAGTCCTAGTGTCTGTCACTAGTGATGGTGGCTTTTTTTAACTATCCCATCGGGAGGTTGTAAAACTACAGAATGGTTTAGGTTGGAAGGGATCTTAAAGATCACCTGCTTCCAACTCCCCTGTGTGGGCAGGGACACCTTCTACTAAACCAATTTTCTCAAATCTCCATCCAACCTGATGTTGACCGCTAGCATGGATGGAGCAGCTTCTTCCAGAGCTTCTGTGAACAACTTGTTCCAGTGCCTCACCACCCTCACAATAAAGAATTTCTTCCTAGTATGTAGACTAAACCCACTCTCAGTTTAAAGCCATTTCTCCTTGTCTTACCACTCTGTGTCCTTGTAAAAACTCCCTCTCCAGCTCTCTTGTAGCCTCTTTAGGTACCAGCAGGTGCTGTAAGGTCTCCCCAGAGTCTTCTCCAGGCTAAGAACAACTCTTTCAGCCAGTCTTTGTAGGAGAGACCAACAAAGTGGAAGTAAATCTGCTGTGGTAAAGCACCATGTTGTAGAGAGGTTTTGGGATAAAACAGAATTTATGTCTGGGGCATTCAGTGCCCTTGCCCCGGGAGGGGGCTGGGTGAGCACTAGCACAGCTCTGTTAGCCCGGGTGGCCCATCGAGGTTGGCCCTACACCAGCCTAGTTCTGGTGTCCTGTGCTGAGCCAGTGTGGGTGTCCTAGGGCTGCTTGGCTCCCATGCAGCCTGGTGGAAAGCCTCGGAGCCAGCTGGTCTCGAGGCTGTAGCATGGGCAAGCCCAGTGCAGGCACTGACACAGCTCTCTGGGAACCACTTGAGATCTGGTCAAGCTCATCAGCTCTGACTGCCAAGTGCCAGCCTTGGCTAAAGATGGTGTTTGTGCCTGATGCTCGGTTCTCCCTCTGGGTTTGAACATCCAAGCCAACTAAGACCACATGTAATAAATGCTTGACCATAAATCTCTTTTGTGTTACATTTTTACGATAGCTGTCGAAGGCATTCTTCGAATGAATTTGAAAAATAGCACTACAACAGTACTTCAGTTCTTCTAAGAAGATTCTGTGATGTGTTTAGTGTCCTACTGGGTTATTTTCATTTTGTTTATTGAAGCATCTTCTCTCTATTAAATCCCTTAAGTTTCTAGTAACTGCTTTTTACATCAGGAGACAGTCTTTACATGAGCGGAAGCATGTTGATACAAAGCTCTAGAGATCTCTGCTTTTCGTTTGACCTAAAATAAACTTGTCTGCTGATGCCTTTTATGCTTAAAAAAAAAAGTTGAAAAGAGAAAATGAGTTATAGGCTTTAAGCATTGTGACATTTTTCTGTCAGCTTGATGAAAGCAACCCATACATGAATATCTAAAGCTACAAAATTGTAAGCAAAAGAGGAAGGAAATTGAGAGCAGATCTGCATCATGAGTTCATGACCCAGCTCACAGATGGTGGCTCTCTCATCTCCTCTGCACACAGCAGATGTATAGTTAGTTTGCTGCTTCTGAAGTGAAGTAATCCATAGCAAAGCTAGCTGCTCAGTTCCTACCACCTAGCAAATTGGTATGCATCTGAAAACTTCAGATGCCATTTTGCAATTTAATGAAATGGCAATGTGAAGTTTTAAAAAATACTGAAAGGGTCAAAATTAAATCTTTCCATGATGCTGGTAGTTGTCATTAACAAATCTACTCTCACAAAAAAAAAAAAATCTGTTTGAAACTGGGGCTTTGAAAATGTTTTTTTAAATATATCTTGCACATAGTGGAAAACTTGTAGCTATTGAAATCTGCTCAAATATTTGTCAGTTCTGGACTACTGAAATGACATTAGGGTTTTCTGTTTGTTTTCAATCAATGCAGGTTGCAATTCTTCATATGTAACAGTGTATAGCGAGTATGGTGTTGATGTGTTTGATGTTAACACTATGGAATGGGTCCAGACTATTGGCCTGCGAAGGGTAAGTAATTTTCTTTGAATATTGAACTTAATTGGGTTACTTTCAAATGAGGTGTTTCTTCACTGTGTATGCTAGACTGGAGGTAATTGTCTGTCTCCTTCCTCAAAACAGATCAGACCATTAAACATGGATGGCACACTGAACCTCCTTAACTGCGAGCCGCCAAGGCTAATATATTTCAAGAACAAGTTTGCAGGTGAGTCCTGAGCAAGGAGAGAAGTGGGGAGCTCATTCTAACTGGGTAATTTTCACTATGTTACCTTTGCACTGCATGTGTCTGGGTCAGTGTGCACCTCTGTATGTGAAATTGCTTTGTGCTATTACAGCAGGAGCTGGCCTCAGTGTACCAGAAACATCTGACAACAGCAAGAAGCAAATGCTTCGAACCAGGAGCAAAAGAAGATTCGTATTTAAGGTTCCCGAGGAAGAGCGGTTACAACAACGGCGGTAAGAATTTATTTGTGGTACATAACTGAATATACATGATGGCATGCAGAGACTGGGAATGCTAATAGTAAAAATCACTCTGTTTTTTTAGGGAAATGCTTAGAGACCCTGAGCTAAGGTCAAAGATGATTTCTAACCCGACGAATTTCAACCATGTGGCTCATATGGGACCAGGAGATGGAATGCAGGTCCTTATGGACCTCCCACTGGTAAAATACATTTATAAAGGAGGGATATATATGTGCATTTGTTCTTGCTCACAAAAACTGTGAAGATGAGCTGGATGGGCTCAAGTATTATCTCTGTACCGAATTCTTATTTAAATCCTTTTGAGAAAGGTGAACCTTCCTGCTGTGAAATGCTTCTAAAACCTGTGCAGGGTAATATTGTTAGCTTACTTAGGAATGAGACACTGAAAGACAGATATCACTGCCAGGAGCTTGTTAGTAGTTTTGTAAATAATCAGTCTCCTTCCTTTTTCTTGTTCGTCTTCTTAAAATAATGGAATGAATTTCCTTTCCCCTCATCCTCTCAATATTCTGCTCTTGATATCACCTCCAACAGGCTTTGAGCACGTCTATCACATGAGCCCTATCTCTGCTGAAATCTCTCTCCAGAGTGACCATTCCTCACTGCAAGGCTCCCCTCTGCTTTCCTCCTCTTCCTTCTGTCCCTCCTCTGCTTCCCTAGCAAGGGTAGGAGTAGCTACAAACTGTTAGGAACTGGAATATGGTATGCTTTTGGCACTTCACCAATTTTAGAGCAATAACAAGGGGAAAAAAACTAATGCTGTGGAGGTAATATAATGCATGCGACTTGCAGTGCTTTATAGCATTAATTTTATTTTTTATTTAACTAATACAGCACTCTGTAAGCTATTTTAGTGTTAAATCCACAAGAGGAAGACATGAAGGTACACTTTTTATGTTCTGTATGTACCCTCCATTCTAGAGCTGTTAGTCAGGCTTTCTCTTGTCTTTCTCAGATAGCCCAGATGTGGGTCAGGCATTTGTCATTTCAGCAGGAGGAGGAAGGAAAGCTGAGCTGTTAGTACAGTCCCTGCCCCTTCATAGAGAGATTGCTGGCTGACAGATTCCAGTGGCTGCTATGGGGCTTAGTTCTTTCTCTGTCTTTCTCAGGGTTTGTGTCTGTTACTGAAAATATGTGGATGTGGTCAAGTAAGTTCAGTTTTTCTACCAACACTGGGTTGTAATAGCTTCAAAAGCACAGTAAAGTTTTCATGAGTAACAACTTCTCGTTGGATAGCTTTTGTTGCTGGCTAACAAGGTATTTCATTTCAACTGTAGAGCGTCCTACCTCCTGCACAGGATGAAAAAACCTGTCCATCTTCAGCTACCCTGTCACGGCAGCAGCAGCAGCAGAGAAACAAAACCTACATCTCATGGCCCTCATCAAGTAAGGCTGGGAGCAAGCTGGTCACTTCTGAGCTGTAATCTGTGGTGTCAACAGGAGGTGTGAACTGCCTTTTGTCCTTTACTCTCTGCAGGTGGCAGCGATGTGGGAGCAGCCATGCCTTCCCGAAGTATGTCCGACCCTGACCAGGAGTTTGACAAAGAGGTAAAACAGCTTCTGTTAAATGGAGACCGACGATATCCTGTTGACGTAGATTGTTTTCTTTTTCCAATAAATTACGTTCCTAAGGAAATACTTCATAAAGACATTTATGGAGATGTTTTCTTTTCACAAGTGTTTTTCCCAGCCTGTAATTTATGTTTGCAAGTTAGATACGCCAGCACAAAAGCAAAGCTGTGGAAAGATCTTCTTACGGTGATATTTTAAGAAGTATTATGTCTTCAATTAAGCTTTATAGGCAACAGAAATTTGACTAATTGATGAAATGTCCTCAAAGCTCCTAAAAATGTTCTCTGGGATATTAGCATAGAATAGCAAAGTAATATGACTAGTTAAGTAATTTTCAGTGCTGCCTTAAGGAAGACTTTTTGTCATATAACTCAAGAAGGAATCATATCTATAATACATAAAACTGCTTTTAGCAAGAGTAAGAGTATGTGCCAGTAGTCACCAAACTAAAAATGTCCTGGCTCTGCAAAATTGGTGTTCCTGGATCTAGAGAAGACATGATTGTTGTTTCCATATTTTATCATATGTGTTCTTCCAGGCTTTGCTGAAGCACTGTCTGTGCAAGGGAAGTGTTAGGAATTGTTCTTGGGAAGCAAGATTAAGATCCTTTTTAGTGCTTTTTGATACTCAGCTGTGGGCCCACATAATGCTCTGAATTTTGAAGCATGTTTTCATGAAGCCAGACATTTGTGGGATGCCTTAGCACACACCAAGTCCAGGGTTCGGATCACATCCATGGTCTGACTTTGTCACCTTCAGTTAGCCATTAAAAGCACATGAAAGTGGGGATCTCTAAACACAGGTATTTTGAAACAGTCTTGGTTTTCAAAGGTGGTTATGATGGACTGTGTTTGTTATTCTGCCCACCATTCCCAAACTCCACTATATTCCATGCAGTGGTAACTGTTGTTTGTAGGCGCAAGTAATGATAGATTCTAAAGGGTTTTTTTACAGTCCTTTCTCTATTTGGTAGCTCTTAAAATTTCTTATGACTTCTTAAATTTAAAAAAATAGTACTTGGAAACTGGAAAGAGGCTCTAGTAACACCTTTTGGCTTTATACTATTTTACCCATGCTTTTTGACTTTAGGAACTGGATCATGTCCGTATAATCTTGTTATAGATTATTTTATTATTGTTCAAGCCATGCAAAATCTTTGGAACAGCATTCTTGAAGGATGCTAACTTTCAATCTATTTGCTAAGTATATATTTCCCTTTCTTGAAAATAACTTGCTGCAGTGGTACCAGGTTTTTTTGTGCAGTATTTCATTAGCTGTGAATGTGTGCTGTGCTCAGAGTTGTAACACACCAAAATAGTGGGAAACTTGCCAGCCATGCTGTTGAAGTGAGACCAGCCTATGAAGGCAAATATCCAACAACTAATCTAACACTGAGGAAATAACTGTGGATAGTCTTTATTAGATATTGACATAGGATGTACCCACTAAGTATATTCTGTTTCCAGATCTCCAGCCTGATTCTTGGCAGCCTTCACTCATTTGTCAGATGCTTCACAGGCTTGTTGCTGTTTTGTAAACAGTTCATATGCTTGTTTCCTTCCTCCTCACCAAACTGAAGATGATTTGACCATAGTTTTTTTATGTTTACATGGGCAGATAAACCTACTCCTGGGCTGTAAGAATTGCCTAAAAATTGCAGGCTGGTAAATTCTGAACAATAGTGAACAGATAGATGCATTCCATCATGAAAGCTTTGCAATGGCTAAAGGAGAGGAGCCAGAGATGTAGCAATTTTTAGATACTTTACCATAATTCCTGTTGCATCAGAAGGTCACCTTTGGGACTGCACTAGAGCCTGTTGTTGGTAATGGAAGTACTTGCCTGAATGTTCAACTGTGGAATTAATCTAATGCACACTGCTTCGTAGGTGTTGCTCACCCTCATTTTTGAGTGCATTTGAAAGCTTTTGAGTGTAAAGAATTCACTTCAAGTAAACATAATTTTTTTTAATGTTCCTCATTAACAGCCTGATTCAGACTCCACCAAACACTCTACTCCATCTAACAGCTCAAATCCAAGTGGTCCCCCAAGCCCCAACTCTCCTCATAGGAATCAGCTCACACTAGATGGACTGGACCAGTCGACCTGTGACGCGTAACGGCACCGCTCTCGCCATTCCGGCTCCGCTCATCCACTGCTCCATGGTGTTCAACAGCAGGGCAAAGCTGTCTCAGATGCTAGTGCCAAGACTGACACAAGACACTCTAGTGTTGTACAAGAATAATTATATATCCAGATTGTAGATACAAACTATGGAAATGAAGAAAATTCTTAACTAATAGCGATTGAGCTTTTTATGCAGAATTGTTCACTGCTCAGTTATGGTCAATTCCTTTCTGCACAGCTGTGACACAGTTTTATTGCATAGGAGCATTTAAGGCCACCAGTAAATAGTCTTATTCTTATGGTGAAAGAGAAATAGAGTTACTGATAATGTTGGTACAATATCAGGAATATTATTTTTCTATAGAATGATGTAATGTCTGATTAGCAGGAAATCCTTTTAGACAGAATTTGGACTTCTAAATAGGAAATGTGAGCAGGTCTAGTTACATCCTCAGATGAATACACTTTTCCCTTTTTCCTGTAACTGTTTTTTTCTTAAATCTTAAGGAGAATGGTAGGAAGCTGTAGGTCATTTCCAACATCAATAGAATCACCAGGAAGTTAAAGAAAAGTTGGTTATAGTTTTGTGGCCTTTTAATTCATTTAGCCATTACATATACAGCTGCATAACTGTCTTTCTATCTTTCTACCAACTTTTTAGTCTTGTACATAGGACTACTGCCAGTTATCTCTTTACTCATTCCCTGCTTTTTAGTCCTCATCAATCAGTCATTAGTCAGGGCTTTTAAAATACTGGTAATTACTGCTGTGAAAAAAATTTTACTCCTAGTTCCTGCCTTTCTCCTCCTGAGAAGTCATTTCTCCTGGGTTTTTTGGTGTAAGGACACACTACGCTGTTTAGCTAGCAAGCCTTCTCGTGGACACATTGCCCTCAGAATCTGCTTGACCTAAGGGACTGTATCACACTAAAACATCAGTCTGTTCATTGGTTACCAAAGTGGAACGTGAAGGATGTGTAACTGGGGGTGCTGCTTTTCTCATTAATTGTATCCTCACCTGCATGAAGACCCCATGATTATTAATCAAGTACTGATCATGTAGAAAAATGCACAACTCACTCCTGTATATTTTGCGATGGCCCACATGTGGTGATGTTTTGCGTGTATATTTAATCTCATGCTTCCATGTATTATACATTTAGTACTCAAAGATTTGTGACCATGTTTCATTAAAAGCTTGTAATTAATTCAGTGGCTGGCATATCCAGTTTGTCATTGTCACACTAGTGTGCCTTCTGTGCCAATTTTATGACAGTTGGATGTCACTTATTTAAAATTCAGTTTAAATGGGCTAATGATATACCAATGGCTAATGTTCTTTTCTGAAACACTGTATAGGACGTGCACTTATCTTTAGTTTAAACTGAGTGTTCTAGTCAACATTTAATCCTGTTACGTTAAGTGTTCGACAGTACTTGCTCTTTTTCTCAGATTCTTGATAAAGGGGCTCAGTTAGAGCTGGACACTACTGCTTTGGGGGTTTTCTGGTTTTTACTTTTTTAATGTAAGTCTAAGTCTTTGTAATTATTGAATTGTGAGAACATTTTTGAACAATTTACATGTCAATAAAGCAGAAGAGGGAGGTTTTAAAGTTTACAGTCGTCTGTCTTGACATCTGAAAACAATCTACCACGGACACTTTATTCAGTCTCATGGTAAATTCATTTTGTTCGCATAGACATTTTACATAAACGGAAGATATTTTGGAGCTCTGTAGCCAAGCACTACAAGAAAGGTGAATGAGTGTTCAGGAGCAATGGAAGTCCTTTTTCGTGGAATACAGCGCTGAAATTTTGTGCCCTCGGTTTGTTTTAGAGTTGTCATTTCATTGATTTGCTGGCCTTATTAATTCCTTTTTAAATGATTTATATGACTCATTCCTTATGGCTGAAGCATAGTAAGGAGGCTGCAGGATCTATTCATGCATCTTCAATATCATAAAACAATAAGTATATTTCACTTGTTGTCAAAGCAGTACTCCCAAAGAAAAGCTTAGGAAAATTTCAAGGATTGGTGTGTGAATGGAGCAGCCTCTCGTGTAGGGTTTTTTTTAAAGCTCTCCTCATGCTCTGGTATTTGAGCACCATAGACCCCACTGTAGCTAGACAGTGGCAACATCTCTAGGGTGTCCTAGGTAAGTATCTCTCATCCCTTATGGAGTGCCAAGTGTCCCTGAATTGTTTGTCTCGCCCTTCACAGGAAAGGCTGAGAGGGATGTTTTCGACCCTGCTGTTCCTTGCCTGACCTGGGGTGGGCTGGTTTGGGAAAGTGCACCCGCACTCTGCCCTGGGGATGGGGTGGTAGCTGACAGGAGGTTTGAGGGCTGTGTGCCGGAAGCCTTCTCACAAGTATTCGTGCTAATCAGCCTTTGACTTTTAAAAAACATATCTCCTGCTCTTCAGCTGATTTTTCTCTGCACAGTGAGGATTTGGGATGACAACAAAGTCTTTAATTATGGAGGTATTAAATCACAGCACTCAGCAGTGCCAGGGCTTCGTTATAATTTAAGCAGGAGAACGTTTCTAGAAAAATTAATTAATTGCTCATATGAATACATTGTTCTTCTTTTTTCACTGCTTAAGTCTGGCCAAGCAGAAATCCTTCCCAAGTCCTCCACCACAGCCCTTTGCAGATCATCTTTTCCCTTATGGATTTTGATTCTAGTTACCTAAAAAATCCTCTGGAGCCCTCAGGAAAATTTTCATAAATGTAGACATTCAGGATTTGAAATGATGCTCTGACAATGCGCTTTCTTATCCCTGGAGGCTACAAGTCTAGGATTGAAAGTGAGGAATTGAGCTGTGCAATGAATTAGGGTAATTTGGTCTCTGCCGGTTTCTCTGCTCATTCCATTTTCACAGAGGCATGACATCAGGTCCTGAAGCTGGAATGGTGGGTGTACCACTCACTGGAGCAATTGGTCACTTCTAGCACACATCTTTGCCCCAAAAAGCTGAGTATTTTGGAATACATCATGTTGTCACTTGCCTCCCAAGAACTAAATTCATCTGCCACCATCTTTGTCTGCAGAACAGGTGTGCTGAGAATAAAGAGCTTCCCAAATGGGTGCAATCTGCTGGAGAAGGGGGTGCATAAAAGCTCACTTTATCTTTGCAGGGTGAGTGCTTAACATAGCTAAGTCACAGGGAGGGGACTTCAGTGTGGAAACGCTGGAGGTGCAGGCACCCTTGTTCTGCACAGTGCCAGATTGGCATCCCTGGGAGAAAGCAGATGTTGAGAGCTGGCACTGGTAGCCTAAAGCACTGAGAAGCAGGAAAGTGTTTGAGGGAAGAGAACTCTGGGAGCTGAACTGCACCTTGAGGTGCACTTAAGCAACGAAGTGTTAGTCAAAGGAAGGTGTTGCATCTTTACCAAAAGCCTTGTCTTGCTGAGTTTAGCTTATTTTAAAAGAAAAAGGGCACATGGTGTTCTTGCATGCCAGGCTACCAGAGCATCTTGTGTTCCAGCTTGCACCATCTGCTCTGGATGAAGCAGCTCTGGCAGGCAGAAGGGAGGAGGACAATCCAAAAAGCAGCATTCACCTGCTGAGCCCTTGCCTTCCACTGCTGTGGCAGCAGCTCTGGCTGGCCTTCTCCTGCCTGCTTGCACCTCTGTAAATGTGGATTCCCCCCTCCCTTTCCCCTTAACATCCCTCCTTGGCTGCCTTGGGGCTCCTGGCAGCTCATGGGGCAAGAGCTGTGGCTGCTGCCCTCCTTGCCCAGTGCAGAGCAGTGCCTTCCTACAGGGTGAGCTCTGTTCTCATGGCCTGGGCTGGCTGCTGGCAGGGCAGCACGTGGGGCTGGAGGGGCTGCCATGGGCACAGTACCACGTCAGCAAGGCAGGAGGGAAGGCACAGTGCCAGCACAATCTCAGTGATTGTGAAATGTCCCAAACATGTTTTTGGGGACAGGGGGTGATGACGAGACCAGGCATCAACTGCAGGCCTGGTGTGGGATGCCCAGGAAAGCCAAAAGTTGGCAAGAGCATGTCCCAGCGGTGCCTGATGCTCAGGCCAGCGTTGCCGGCAGGGTCAGCTGAGGACGGGAGCAGAAGACAGCAGGACGTGCTCAGCCAGCGGGAGCTGCAGTGCTGTGCTCCAGCCAGAGGAGGAACATGGACTCAGGAATCAGCCCCTTCCCTGTCCTTGCAGCAAATATTTTCCCTGCTCCCCAGTAAGCTGCAGCACTTTTTTTTTTTGTCATCTGACTGCACAGGTTCATGCAGGTTTATTGATGCTTTCTCACAGATAAAACCCTCAGATTTTTTTTCAGCCTGGCCTCCTTTGCTGCTGCTTACGCCGTCCCTGCTCTGCGGTCCCATGAGGACGAGCAGTGCAGAGCCTGCATGCTGATGGACACGGCCAGAGCTCGGCAGCCGCCCCGCAGTGCCTTGGCCAGCTCCGGCACTCCGGTGAGACCAGTCCCTGCCAAATGCCCTCCCGCCGCTGCTGCCTCCTGCTAAAAGAGATATAAAAAAATAAATTCATTGAGCCAAGTCTGTCTTTAGGCTCGGGGATATTTTGAGGACTCTGCCACTCTGAATCCGGGTTTGCTCAACTTCTGTGAGCGGCTGAATCGTGCAAAGGGAAAAGGCACTGTGCTACGAGATGGTGTCCATTAATAGTGTGCAGGTTGCTTTTTCTTTTGAGACCCTGGGAAGCAATGACTCCTGAGATTTTGCCATTTACACTAAAGCATTTTGAATTAGCCTGTCGCAGTGAGAAACCCCTGACTCTCAGGACCAGAAGCAAAACAAAGCCATCAGCTGCCCAGACGTGCTGCGCACAGCCTCGGTGACATAAACCACCCATCTAATGTGCCGCTTACCAAAGATGCCTGTGAATTAAATTCCTTGTTTAGGCAGGATCCCAGGAGACACTCATGTGCCAAACCCCTTGCCTGCACTGTGGGCTGTCTGCGTTTGTCCGTGTGCAGCAATCATGGATACAGTCATGGATACAATCATGGATACAATCATGGATACAGCTGTTTTTCCAGCAGCTGTTGTCCCCGGCATCGCAAACCCACTCTGGTGCTTGGTTGTTTTTCTGCAGAGCTCCCCCCTCCCTGCAGCGCGTTCTGTACGAGCGAGCGGACGTGGCTCCTGAAGGAAAAGTACAGACTGTGCTCTGCCCGTGCACTGACAAAAATTGATCTCTGCTTTAATTAAAGCCTCTATTGTAAGTGACCTCGAGCTGCTAATGCATTTTAAAAATGAAGCTTTGCCAACAGCAAATCCATACATGCCAACACGTAGGGGTGACCAGGTGGAGATTCCTGCCATACGGTGGTCTGCCTCCCTCTGTGCCAGTGATGTGTCCCAGGGTGGTGTCCCAGGGTGGTGTCCCACTCCACAAGCACACACCTGCCCATGGCTCATCCTCAAACCCCTGTGTGTCCAGGCAGGACACAGAGCTGATGCCCTCAGCCGCTTGCAGGGGAAGGACACCATCCTAACACCATCTTGTGCAATGATCCCTGTTGCCAATGGGTTGTCTCTTCTCTCCCTTAGTCCATGGCCATGGGATGCTCTTACCTCTCCCCTTCTGCACATGTTGTGGGGATGCAGCCATCGAGACCCCTCCCAATCCTCACATCACAATCCACACTCACGATTAGCAAGGCCCGAAAATAGCCAGGGAGGGAAGAAATTTTCTCTGAGGTGACCTAGGGGTCACCCTTGAGCCCTTTCCTTTTGTAGGCAGTGGTTGTGTGATGGGCTGCCTGGTGCAGCAGCCCCAGAAAAGATAACTCGTGTGTGTGTGTGTGTGTGTGTGTGTGTGTGAAAGCTTGTGGGCTGGAGGAGACTCAGTCACCTGCAATGAACTGATGTAAAAGATCTTCTGATGGGAAGAGAACACAAAAAAGGCCCTCACAGGCAGAAAGAAGGGATGTAGCTGGTGGAGGATGCAGCTGCTCTCACAGGCACCATGGTAACACCACGGCTGCTGAGCTGCACCGAGCCCTGGCCACGCAGTGCTCTCCAGCTTGTGGGGTCAGTAGGAGGGTTTGAGGTGGGGGCTCTCCCTTGGGCTCCTGTCACAGGAGTGACTGTGTGTTGTGAGGTGAGTTTTTGGGTTCTGTCCCTGGGTCACTGCTCCTCACAGTGATGCAGTGGTTGTAGGGCCACGGGATGGCGGGGATTGGGTATTCCCAACTTGCCCATGTCAGCTGCTGCAGGCCGATGGCTTCCTCTGCTTTTTGACCTGGCTCGTGACCATTTCACCCAGCAACAAGTGCCTGACAGATGCAAGTTGCTCCTGCCCAGGCAAGTTGCCTCCTGCCCAGGCAAGTTACTTTTCATCCCAGTACTGGTTGAAGAGTCCCCTCAGGAGAGGTGTGCATGTTAAAATCCCACGGGTCGGTGTGCCCTGAGCACAGGACTCCTCCTGGCTCTGCCCCTCTTGCAAATCCACCACAGCAACCAGGAGCTCAGAGAGGCCTCGATGCCCTCCTGCCTCATGCTTTTGGCCTGCTTGTTTCCAGAGGTCTCTCCGAGGGCAGGATTACTCCCACCACCGCATGCTGCCTGTTACCCTTCATCAGGGCTCTGATACACCTAATGATGATTTCCCAGGCCTTTGAGAAGGGATTATGTCTTCCAGAGACTAGAACAAAATATTATAAACTTAAAATAGCTGCTTCCTTATGGAATATGCCAACAAGCCCTACTGAACACCCAGTAGAGTGTAAATTTGCATCCATTTGCATACATATCCATAATTTCAGCCTCACCCATCAGCCCTGCTCCATAATGATGCACTGCCTGACATTGTGGGCAGATGAGTGTTTGACACAGGCCAGCGCTAACAAGGCCCCTCAGTGCCACTGCCCCAAGGCTCATCAGAGATGGGCCAGTGTGACTGTCCCCAGCCCTCCATTCCTGCCTGCATCCCTCCCTGGGGACCCCAGCATCAAACTCCTTTCCCCTTGTACCAAGAGAAGACTTTCTCACCTCAAGAAATAACAGGGTCCAAGAGGGTTTCTTACCTATCAGCCCAGGCACAGAAGGAAGGAGCAAGCTCCAGAAGCTTCCCTGGGGAGGGAATTGTTTGCTCAACTGCACCTCAGCAGTGGACGGGAGTAAGAGGAGGAATAAGAACGCTGAGCAGAGATCCCCAGCACTGAGTTCACTGATGGAAAGAAAAACAACCTTCCAGCTAATGGGTCCAGGCTGGACCTGAAGGCTCTGGGTCATATTCTGAAATGTGTTTGAGCACTGAATTTCTGTCATGTATCCAGGGATGCTTCCTTCAACCTGTGTGCCCTGGGCAAATCCAGCACAGTCCTGGCTAAAGCATGGGGTGCTGAGCTAGACCCCAGCTTCTCTGGATACCACCCGAGACCCAAATGTCAATATTGAACTATCTAAAAAGAACTGACACCTACAAAAGACAGTTTAAAACCCCGAAGTAACACCAGGGAGGCCACATCCATGTGCCTGAGTCTCAACAGTGAAGGTTTTCTATGGTTTCCTCCACTGCATGGACACTTTTATTCAGGTGGGATCTGCTTCTGGCTTAAATCCCACCAGGAGTGATGCAGGGGACTGTGAGGGGCTGTGAGGGCTGCAGAGGTGGTGGTGTCCCCAAGGGAGTGGTGTCTGCCCTCAGCATGAGTCCACACCATCAGGTCTCTGTCTCGCTGGCATCATACAGAGGGTTGAGGTAGAAGACCTGGAGATCTTTAGGTGTCTCCTCTCCAAGGTCAGCACCTGGAGGCTCCTGCAACAGCAAAGGAGGGAAAATAACTGATGGGGAAGAAAAGCAAAACCCTTGGCACAACCCACCCAGTGCTGCAGCAGTCGAGAGCTTGGTGACCTGAGGGAGAATGGGAATGTCCCACAAACCCCTCCTGGACTGGGGAAAGCAGGACCCCTGTCAGTGTAACCCCAACAGGCTCTCAGGAGTGTCGTGGCTGGGGCCCCAGCAGCTCCTGCCCATGTCCCCAAGCATCCCAGTGTCCCTGGCAGGGCTGACTCACCACGTTGAACATGGGGTTGTCGAAGCCTTTGTCACTGGCCGATTCAGGGGACACCGGGTCCTCCATTCTGTCCCAGGGCTGGGAGGGGCGCAGGGCAGGCAACCTGGGGAAGAGCTGGGCATCACCATCCACATCCCTCCCATCCCTGCAGCTCCCCCAGCTGAAACCCTGTGTCTTTAAGAGGTGGATTGGAAAATACAGGGGTAAAGTGTCAGGTTGTCATTGAAACGGGATGATTGTACCCTTTCCTAGGGAAAAGATGCTGTATCCAGCAGAAATCATTAAGGCTAGAGATCTGGGACCTGCATTCTGGAGGGAGGAGTTTGCAGAGGCAGACAACTCTAGCACAGGCTTCACTTTGGAGCAATTACTCCTTCCCTGCGGTCTAAAATGAATTGCCACAGAGCTGACACCAGTTCCCACTGCAATAATTACTTTTATCATTACTTTTCTCACGCTACCATTTTTTAATCTTAATCACCATCACTACTTTATTTTCTTCATTACTTTTATTCTAAGGGTCCCAGTCACAGAACATCCTTCCATTGCACTGGGTGCAGGTGGGCTCAGAAGCAGGTCCACAAATGTTACCTCAGGAGCTCTGAGGAAGCTCTGTCAGGCCCCTTTCAGTGGAAATAAGGGTACCTGCAGCAGGAGGGGGTTGGCCAGGGACAGGTCCTGGGCTAGTGTTCAGCTCAGCCTCCTGTAGCTACACCAAATTCCCTCCTGCTGCTGACAGAGCTGGTTTCAAAGGCCTGTCCGGCATCCAAAGAAATGTCAGTGAAAGATAAATCATCAAGTAGCAATTATGGGTCTGGGAGTTTTATTTAGAAATTAGATGAAGGCACAGGTTTACTGCTAGGAAATACCGTGTCAGCACGTGTCAAGCAGCAGGGCAAGTGTCCCTGGCCAGGGCCACTACTGCACAGTGACAAAATGCCAGTGGAGGAAGTGGGAGGGAACAATCAACCTGACTTGTGAGCCTGGGACACGGCAGCCCCAGCACTGGGGAGCTCAGCACCCCCCGGCAGACACAGGTGCACTTTGCACATGCAAATTTAAGAAATTCCTGGCCCCTGGTTATACAGTGTGTGAGGTCACCCCACTTGCCCACAGCCGGGTGAGACAACCCACAGTGGCTCCACAGGCAGCCAGTAAACCCTGCAAAACACTCCACGTGAAGGTGGGTGCATATGGGAGGAGCAGAGGTGGGTGCCCCAAGCACCTGCTGTGGGCACTGCTGGGATGCCCTAACCACTGCCAGGCCCCATCTCCAAGCTGTGAGGGAAAGAGGTGATGGAGAAGGGGTATTTCTGACCAGCTCCCAGTGCAGTCAGGTGCACCCTCCTGCACTTCATGCTCCGTGTTGTGTGAACAGTTAATGCACCAGGAGCTGCACTTGCTTTTGGATGCTCTCTCCCTTTAATGGTTACGAAGCTGTGGGACAAGTGTTTTGCATTATTTTGATGCATTTCCATTTAGCAGCTGGCAGTTTCAGTCCTCTACTCCCTACCAGGGCTGCAAACCAATGGTGCCAAGGAACAGGAGATGCCACCAGGCACCATGACTGCTGAGCTGCAGCAGCCCTGCTCCCACCAGAGCACACTGCACCCTGCCAAAAGGCAACTCCTCCTGGTCATGGAGGAGAATGAAGCAACAGTCCAAGAGGACAGAAGTGCCTTTTAGCCACCTCACCTCCAATAAACTATGAGGAGCAAGGGCAAGTTTGGGAAGATATTGGGAAGAAATTCTTTAGTGTGAGGGTGGTGAGGCACTGGCACAGGTTGCCCAGAGAAGTTGTGGATGCTCCATCCCTGGGAGTGTTCAAGGGCATGCTGGCTGGGGCTCCAAGGAACCTGGTCTAGTGGAAGGTGTTGCTGGGTACGGCAGGGGGTTGAATCTAGATGATCTTTGAGGTCTTTCCAACCCAAATCATGTTAAGGTTCATTGAACAGCCCTGTTGGGAGTAGCAGGCTGCCAGGCCGTGCCCCTCTCCGTGGGAGCTCTGGGCAGCACTGTGTGCCCCTGTGTGCCAGGCTGGAAGGACAGCCCAGGCTGGCAGCTGCTCCCAAGCAGAGACTGTTTTTTTCTGTTTGCTGCTGGCAGAAGCTGCATCCCTACCTCAGCTTTCCCTTTCTGTAGAGAAAGAGGATCCCTCCAAGGAACAGGAGACTGAAGAGAAGCCCCATGACTGTCCCCGCTGTGATCCTGCTCACTGGGTAGCTCCCCACTTGCCCACTGGCAGTGCTGCCAGTGGCCACTTCCATTCTGCCACTTGAAATGCCGAGAGCTTCACCTGGGAAGAAATAGCAATGAGGGTTGTACAGGGCAACACATCCCCACACCCATGGCAGAGGGAGCCTTCAGTGGGGTCTGGCCCTGCTTGCCTGGGGATCGCCTTTCCCTGGGAATGGGGATGGGATATGCAGGTGGATGGACCCAATGGGGACAAGTCCATGAGGGTCTGCTACCCACAATGACCACCAGGTCTCCTGGCTGTGGCCGGTGTGCCCACCAGCACCTGCCAGCTTCCACTGTATGCTTCCACAAGCAGTGCTGTGGCTGCAGAGCAGCTCTGCAGACAGGGACCTGGAGGCCCTGGCTGGTACCGAACTGGTCATGGTCAGGCATGGCATGGGAGCACACCAGTATCCCGAGCTGCAAGAGGAGAACTGCCAGCAGGTGAAGGGAGGTGACCCTTCCACTCTGCTCTGCCCTGCCTTGGCAAGCCACAGCTGGGGCACTGGGCTCTTCTCAGCAGTGCCCAGTGACAGGGCAAGAGGCAATAGGCAGACACTTCCGAATACAGTAAATTCCACTTAAATACCTATATTTATCTAAGTATTTCTATATAAAAAACTGGTTTACTGCAAAGATGGTCAGTTGTGGAGACAGGCAGCTGAGAGATGTTGTGGAATCTCCATCCTTAGAGACATTCAAACCCCACTGGACATGGGGGCTGCTGGCAGGGAATATGAAGCTCAGGCCAGCAGTGGGTCTGGATGCACCTGCAGGGGACCTGCTGAGGAGGACAGGGGCATTACCATGCTGTGCTATGTTCTCCATGATGTCTGCTGCCAGCTGCTCTGCAGCGGTGCCCGCCTGCACTCCTGCTCTGTCATCGATCAGCACGATTTGGATCAGAGGAGTGGAGCTTCGCGACAGGACGCCCAGGAAGGTCTGTGCTTTGTGCACCTTGGATATGGCCATCTGCACGCCAGCATACTTGGGCTTCCCAAAACACAAGGAGACACGTAAAGCCCATGAGAGGGTAGACACAGACAGCCACGATGGGGCAGCTGCAAGGCCCACCTGAATCTCCGTGTGAGCCCCATCACAGAGCTGCCATCCCTGTCACTGCAGTGCCATTCCATTTCCCAAAGGAGAGGCCTGTACATGCCCTCTCTCCCAAGCTGTGACCAGCACCCAGCACTCAGTGAGCCCCCACGGAGGAGAGCACACTGAGAAAACAATTTTGTGTATCACACCCATTAAAAGCTGTATTAAGACGTGTGGCTGTAAGGAGGGCAGGCAGACAGCTTTCAGCTCAGGATCAATAGAGCGATACTCCTGTATCAAACCTTACGGTGCAATGCAGAGCACACCTCCTCCCCCAGCCGCCCCTGGCAAGGAAGAGGGATGTCATGTTGTGTCTGACAAGCAGCAGCATGAAGTGATTCTTTGTAGAGCATCTGAGAGCTGACCAGTGCCCGTCACCCACCCCGTGCTTGCCTGCTGGGGAGCAGCAAAGCAGCTCAGCGCTGCCCAGAGGCCAGGGGATGCCCTGCTGCAGGTTTGCGTGATCCCAGATGCGTGTGCTGAGCTCCTTGTTACCTAGACCTGACCTCCTGTGTTTTCTGGAGCAGGGTTTCCAGCAAGCCCCCCTGCATCCCTCCCCACTGCATGTCAGCAGCTATCCTGCCCTGAGCTGAGCAGGACGGTGGGGCTGTGGTGGGGAGCAAGGGACCCAGCACCCACAGCAAGCTGGCACATCCAAGAGGTCACACGGGGAGGGTGGGCCCTGCAGGGTGGTGGGGAGTGAGCTGCACCTCTGGCACCACTGGGACTGCATGCCCACCTCAACAGTCCCACAGGCATCAAGTCACTGGCAGATGCGGCCAGTGGCTCGTTGTTTCATTAGTCCCTCTCAGTCTGAGATGTACCTGGCTCAGCAACTCTTGGACCAACGTGTCCCGGTACTTCTGCAGGTCAAAATCAGGAGTGAAATCCAGGCTAATGGTGGCCCCTGCATCCAGGAAACAGACATATCAAACTGTCAGCAAGTGTGGACAGAGAGCTGTCATGGCAGCACAGCTCTGACAGCCACAGAAGGCACTGGGGACTCTCTGGCACCCCTGTGCCACTGGTCTGGCTGGGCTCAGAGAGAAACCTCTCCCTCCCTTGTTGGTCTTTTTGCCAACTGGGTTTTAAGAAAGGCTTTTGGCTTTCCAACATATTCTGGAGAGAAGCTTTCCCTGGAAAGCTTTCTCCCACTTATCTCTCTGGGAAGCTCTACATGTGCCTGGTTTTGGGGCCATGAGGTTGCAGTTCAGCAGTGCTACCCTGGCTTTGGGGGGAAGGCTGAGAGGTGGGAACATCTCTGCTCCCCATACCACTGCACTGCAGTCACATAAGAGACATATTTCCTTGGAAAAATTGCAAGTAAGAATTAGCTGAAATTTTAAATTGTCCTAGAGACTGTAAGGGACTATGTTTTTAGGAGCACACTGGAGAAACATATGGTGCCATTTTATTGAATTTGGTACGATATACCAAATATCAGATACCAAGTATCCAGGTACAGATGTGCATGAAAAATTGCCCCTAGCAACCTTTCCTGCAGATTAATGGAGCAGCACCCATTGCACAGGGAACACTGTCAATCTGCATATTTTTATTTTATATGAAATGAAACGAGCTGGGAAGCTGACATTACAGTGGAAAAGGTTGCATTTCCTCTGAGTGTTTTCGGCTGCATAAACTCAGCAGAGCCCTATTAGCTTGACGAGCTGTGACATCCTGACAGGATAAACCAGAGGCAGGGACAAAGGGCTGCGACTCAGAACAGGCTTCCAAAAGCCAGGATGATGCTTCAGAGGGATATGCTGGGAAGGTGGCAGGATGGGATCTGCCCACAGGACCCACCTGACCCTTGGGAGCAGTGATACAGCAAAACTCCAGCTTACAACCAGCAGCAAACACCCCCTGCACCCAGCTTTCCCCCACGGAGCCAAGGGAAGCAGGGTGGGGCAGCTGGTGTGGCAGGGAGGAGGAATAGGGCCATGTCCCCCACTCACCACAGACCCCACAGCAGTGGCCAAGGGGCTGCAAAGGGCTCTGGCACGCTGGCTCTGGGCACTCCCTCCCTGATGCCCTGAGCAGGGCTGCGCAGATGCGGGGGCCATCCTAGAGGAGAGCAGGGCAGCGTCAGTCCCTTGCCTCGCAACCTGCACCGGATCCCCAAAAATGGGAGAGGGAAGACTCACCAGGGCATTCCCGCAGGCACAGCCAGACTTCTCAGGACAGCCAGTGCCCGTCACCTGGAGAGTGCCATTGCCATGGAACTGCAGCGGGGCAGAGGGGCCCCCCAGGTACCCAGCCCAGGATGCGGAGGTGTTCAGCTCCTGGGCAGGGAAGAGCAGCAAAGCAGGTGAGTATCCCAGGACAGGTCCCAGTGCTGTTCCCAGGCACCCAGCCGTGCTGCTAGGACACCCACCTGGTGTCACATCTGATGGACATCACTGGGCAGCCCTGCTGCAGGCAGTGATGCAGCAGGAAAACCCTGCCAATATACCCATTCCAGCTTTTCCCCTGGACCAAAAGAAAAGAGAAAAGCTCTCTCTAAAACAAAAACAATGGCAATGACATAGCTGGGCCTTTTCTTATTTTGCTTTCCATCTTTCTGCTGGCCCAGAGAATTCAAGTTACCAGCTTTTCACTTCTGAGAGGAAAGGGGCTAGATCTGAGCTGTTTTCCTCCTATCTGGGGAGCATCTCCATGTGCTTGGCACTAGCAAAGGCTGAGCTGGACTGACCAGCCTCATCCTGCCAAGCCACCAGTGATTCTCACACCCACTCTCTTCTACAGGAAGCATCTCCATGCTTTGGCACAACAGCAAGATTCCTCAGGCCCTGAGGTGAGAATAGTCATCACAGAGCACAGAATAGGCTGGCTACAAAGGGATAAAGAGGCTCACGAGGTCAGTTGTTAGGAAACATGCTATGATCATAAAAAGCACCTTCTCCTTCCATCTCATCGCTCAGCAGCAGCCTCCGCCCTGAGGAACAGCCAGCAGTGGTCCCTGAGGGTGATGATAAGCTGTGGGGTGGTCCCCAGGCATCAGCAGGACCAGCATCACTCTGAGCATCCAAAAGCATCCACCTCTGCACCCCTGAGGCTATGTGTGCCTGGGGTGAGTTCCGCTGGGGCGCTGCCTTGTGCAGACTTGCCTGCACCCGCCTGGGCACTGACTGAGTCTATTACTCAAAAAGCAGCTACCTAATGCCTGGCCCCGAAATGGTAGATCCCAGCCAGCACAGCAGTAGAAATGATAAATAACTTATGAAACGCCTGCCGCATCTCCCACTCCTGGAGAGCCTGTGTTTACTGCTGCAGCGCCTGTGATCTTCTGCTCCCCCGACCAGGAGGGACAGGGCTCGTGGGGAGCCTGATTCCCAGGCCGAGGCACAGCAGGCTGCCAGAGCTTCTATAATTATCCCTCCAATCAATTAAAGAGCAGTGCTGAAGCAAAGCTGAGAGATGATCACTGGGCTACAGGCCATGTTAAGGTCGGGGGCAGGAGGGAGATGTCCCCAGAGGGTCCCTGAGCAGCACGGCTGCAGACACGTGCCTGGGAAGGGAATGGCCCCTGGGAGCCAGAGAAGATGCCATTTGCTGGTGGTTTGACCTATGCACATTGGCCCTTTCTTTAAACATGAATAGCGAGACAGCTTGTGCTCCCACTCTGCAGGGAGGGAGGCGATAACAAACTTGTCGATGCAAAAAGCCATCGAGGCCATCCACACCCGCAGCAGCAGCAGCAGCTCATGAAGCTGCAGCCCCACAGGTGTGCCCCATCTCCAGCCAGTCCTTTCTCACCTGACCTACTTTGGGGAGACAGAGAAGGTGTCGAGCCAGTTTCCCATCCTCCCCACGTTACCTGGCCCATGACAGAGATGCTGCGGACGTGAATCACTGGCTGTGATGAGTCGATGTTTACCCGGAAGGAGGTTTCGGGCTGGAAGACAACATCATCGTAGCGGCACGGGACACGCTCCTCATCCACAGAAAAGATGGGTCCACTCGACTTGAGCTCCCCACTGGGAAGAACATCCTGCCACAGCGTGGGGTCAAACCACTCGCGGTGCTCGGCATCGGCAAACCTCACTGTTCCAGCTGGAAAAGCGACAGGAAAGGCTGAGCGTGACCCAAACCCAAATCCAAAGCCCCAGCAGATGCATCTGGGTTGGCAGAAGCAGGCACTGTCTGGTCTGAAGTGAAGGATCTCACCCTGTGAGCAGGGAGCCAAGGGCTGGCCCTGGCATCATCCTCATGGGCAACCACTGCAGGCATTCCCCAGAGCTTGGTAAAGCTTCCCAGGACTCAGGGCTAAACCCCACATCTGGCTGCTGCTTCCAGGCCCAGACCCCACAGGATATTTTTTTCCCCTTTTTTAAAGCTCACCCTTCTTGTTAAGGAGGAAAGCATCTGCTTGAATGCTGAGTAACAGTTAAATCTGATAAAAACGGGTATGATAATTCATGTCCCAGTTTCCCAGCAGCCTGGCAGGTCTGCAGAAATGTGACCAGCCCTGTTCCCTGCAGCAGGTAACCCCAAAGTCAGTGCCTCATTTAACTATCAATATTTAGCCACTAACCATTTCACTGCTGTCTAGTCTCATCATGCAGTGCCCTGAGTCCTTCTCTCCCTTCCCAGCAGCCGAACCTTTATCAATTCAAGCTTAATGAGGGTGCTTAATGACTGAATTATTTGCATTCATTTTGAAATCGTGCTTAAAGAAGTTCATTTGTGGAAGTTGTCCCAGAAATGCCTGCTGACTTCAGGGGACAGGGCATTGTCAACAGGAAAAGCCCAGTGCAAAGCACAGATGCCAGAGCATCCTGGCTGGGGGGTAAACAGCCCCGAAGCAAAAAAATCATAGGGATAAAGGATTTCAAGGTGGCTCTAGACAGTCTTAAGCTACAATCCTTCCTCTGGCAAGACTGATTTGGACTTTTCCTCCCTTTTTTTCTCTTTTTCCTTTCCAGTCAGAGTTCAGGCACAGGCGCTCTGTTTTGACTCTTCCCTCCCTGTAGAGGAACTAAAAAGTTACTTGCCACTGAAAGCATGGGGAAGCTCTTAAGCACCCAAAATACACCTCCCTAGAAAACAGCCTCCAGATTATAGCAGGCACCAATGACACAAACCTGCTGTCTCAGCCATGGGCTGGGAGGGGAGGATGCATGTGTGGGGCCAAAGGCCAGCTTGCTGTGATGGCCATGGCTTGGCTCACCAGTGTGTAACTCCTAACTGGTTTTCTGTAGAAACACCATGGCAGAGAAAATAAGGGCTTTGATGTGGCTACAAGCTTAATAGGCAGGGGAAAATACAAACAATATTTGCCTCTCTGCTACAACTTCAAAGGCTTCCCTACCATAATTACTTTTTTAGAAGACAGGTGATCTAGCAGGAAAAAAAGATCTGATGTGAGGGAGGCCATCAAAGAAAAGGTAAATACTGAAGAGGAGTGATTCACTTTGCTCTGAGGTGGGACCTTTGTAGAGGTGTTTGGGCTGAATTTGCATGAGTCATCATGGGCTGATGGGGTGCCTGCTTCGGGCACAAAATACCTGAGTCACAGCCTGGATCCCAGCTGCCATCGAAAGCTGTGAATCCTGCACCAGCTGCCAGCACGAGTTCTCCATTCAGGGGCAGGTACTAGATGAAGGGATGCAGAGTGTTACAGTGTGGTCCTGCTGCCAGCCACCCAGGCTTGTAATCAAGTAACGCTGCTAATTATTAGGCTGCCTATTACCCTCACAGTCTCTAAGGCACTTTACAGTTATCAGGAACTACCCTTGCTGTGCCCCATGTAAAGTATCAGCTCCTGGTTTTACAGAGGTGGATGCTGCAATGTGGAGAGACAGTTTGATGTTACTTTCCATAACACAGTAAAAGCATTCAGAGAAGCAAGAAAAGGAAAAAGCAAAATAAATTCTTTTGGCAGCTTCTTTCTCCTCTTGTACACACTCCCAGCAGCTCAGGAATGGATTTATAGGTTGGTACACCATGAAAAACTCAACCTTACTCAGCAAGTGCCAGAGGCCCCCTCACTTAATGGATTCCCACCTCCAGGGGCTGTGCTTGCCCCACAAAACATAACTCAGGGGCCCAAGCTATGTTTGGTGCAGTGTCAGGTAGTGAATCTGCACTCAGCACAAGCTAAGGGGAACACACAGAGGCATTTGGAGCAGCTTGCCATAGCCAGACGCTCTTCTTGTTGGGTAGGACATCACCAGCAGGCATTCACGGTCGTGGTACTGACCTGGCTTCACCCTGGCCATGGACAAACCTCAGAAGGCACAGCTCTGCCATGGGAACCTTTTCAGCAAGAAACTGTGGCCACCTGGACCACCAGCCAGCACTGCCAGCTCCGGGACAGGCCTTGATCAGGCAAATGATCAACCCAGGTGGCTCATTCACAGCACACAGGTTATTCAGCCCAGCCTGTTTTATTTTACATTTAGAAATTGCAGAGGGAAAGTTATGGTTTCTCCCAATATTTTGGAGTCAGTGATGCTCAATTCAGCCTATGCAGTGTTCTAGCATCCCTCCCGAGGCAGCAGCTGGGAGTGCTCAGGACTGCGTTATGCCAACGTACTGGGTCCTGTGCTCCGGCACAAAACGTTAAATGGGATTTCAAGGTTTCATGTACTTAACTGGTCTTTAAATATGCATGTAGGTTAGAGAAAGCAAGACTTATTACTGACTGCTGCAGGTGGCTGTGATAGCTCTGTGTCCTTGGCCAATCTTGCCTGAGGATGCTCAGTCCCACTCGGGCCACCATGGGAGAAGGCATGGGACCAGGCAAAAAGCTCATCACCCCTAAACTACAGGCACCTGTTAAGAAGTTTAGTGTCTTGGTGGTGCAGTGCTTTGAAGGCCATAGCTCAGGTGCCCCTCTTGGCTCAAGAACCATGAGAAGCCAGGATAGAGAGCAGAGGGTGGCTGCCACCAAGGAGAGGCCCATAGTGCTCTTCTGCACCATCTGCTTTGGACCCAGCAATGCCATTGGACCCAACAATACATTGGGCTGGACAAGAGGGGGTGACACTAGGAACAGCTGAGTTTGGGGCAACATGTGCCCTAAGGGTGTGGACTCTCCCCCCTAGCCAGGAAGGAGACTTTGGCTATGGACACTGCTCCATCAGACCATAGCCTGTGTCCTGCCATCAGGTTCTCTGAATTTCTATTACTTTTGAGTAAAGGAAATCTGTTCAATACCGAAGCACTGAAAAATGCTTAAAGGTCTGCCAGAATACAAATGGCATCATGTCCTTTAGCTGCAGATGTAAAAGCCATGTCTGTTTTGAGGCTCAGGACTTGGCCTGCATTCAGCTGGGTGAGGGCAATGCTACCAGCTTCAGCTACAAAATGCTGTACTTCAATTCAAGTGGCCTGGCTTGTTTTCCCGTGAGCTCATGCAGGAGCAGGCAATGGGACATTTTGGAGCAGTCAGCTGTCGCCCGTACTCAGGCCAGTGCCAGCGGCACTGCCAGCCAAGTTCCTTCTCCCAGACTGGCTGGGTCATTCCGCCTGGAGCCCCTGGGCGCTGCCTCTTGCCCAATTTACAGGCTGGCCCCTGTGGCTGGCTGAGCACAGCAGGGCCAGGCAGGAAGGGTGGCCAGCCAGCTTCTGAGGCTCATCTGAGCTGCTCAGCATGGGGCTTTGGATGGCATGCAGCAGGTCCTCCCACCAGCACAGGGTACCAGCTCTTCATAGCAGTCTGCTCTGGGCACTCAGCTGCAGGGATCTTCGGGTGGAAGAAGGAAAATCAGCCAGCAGCTGCTGGTGAGGGGGATGGTTACACAGCAGGACCATGATTGGTCTCCGCCTGCTTTCCCAGGCTGCTGAAGTTGGCATTTGTGAGTGTTGTGGCTGGATCAAGACCACTGGGATGGGAAGTCCCTGCTCTCATCCCTGCCTGCCTGACAGCTCCCTCCCCTGTTGTTACCACTTTGACTATGGCCGTGGGTCAGAGCTTCCCAAACACCCAGTGGTGACCACGCAGGACACAAGAAGCTTTTGTGTCCAAGGGGATTGTTCATTCAGATCTTCACAACCTAACTAGGAGGGAAGGAAAACACATCGAGGATTCCCATGGTGGGGCTGAGTCCATTGTGGTAAGAGAGATGAGGTCTAAGAGGATAGCTTGTTCAGTTAGGGATGCACACACAGATGCACAACACTGGTTCCATGACCAAATGAGGTGGTGCATCCTGCATGTTCTTGGGAGGGTGAGCAGGTCTGGATGGGCCAGCAGGACATAGCACCAGTTCTGCTCAAGGGGAGAGCTGGGAGAAATGCCTCATGCCAAATCTGCCCCACGCCTGCAGTGCCCGTGCTCTGGAGACATTGGCCTCTGATCTCTCTGGACAAGATGCAGCTTCTCCAGCCACCACAGGAGATCTCCCTCCACTGTTCAGGCCAAAAGCCCAGGCTGGCTGGACTTCCCAAGCCCAGAGGAAGTTGCTCATGTAGGTGTCAGAGTGGCAGGGAAATGAGAGTGAGGACACACAGTGTCCCTTCACACCCTGGGACTGCCCAAACACTGCAAGCACCTGCCCTGGAATTAAGAGGCAACAGAACATGATGCAAGACAGGGGATAGAGTCACTTCACAAACATGAAGTTCAGGAATAGCTTTGTACTTCTGCTATGTCACAGGAATTTTTGGGGCTGGCCCCTGACACCATGGCTCCTTGCCCACTGAGGCAGCCGTGCTGCACATCCACCACCAGCCCTGCCTGAGTTTCTCACCACTGGGCTGCGTTTCAGAAGTGTCTCCATTGTCCAGTGGATCTTTGTAAAGAATTTGCCCTTTCTTTCTTCGTAACATAAGTTAAGCATCTCAGCTCACTGCAGACAAATGGAGACTCTGGCTGGGCACTGGTTTTCTACCTTTGGGAGCTTAGTATAGAAATTGCATACAGGTTGGGCCACTTTCCAAGTACATTTTGAACTGGGCAATGACAGGTACCAATGGACCAGAGCCAAAAAGCTGGCAGTTTCATCTGCTTTCCCTTCCTCCTGCCAACCTGTACTCTAGGGCCATTAATACAGCGAGTGCTTAGACTCCCATTAGTCATTTCCCATCCCTGATAATGGTAAATCACTTATCTCTTCTGCTATCATTATCAAGTGTAATGACAACTGAAACACAAGTCATCATTTTTGTTATCAAAGTCAAAAAAACAGAAAAAAGGAGGAAAGACCTCATGTGGCCCTTGGCCCAGCCCCAGCATTGCACCACTGAGAAGGAGTCCACAGCCCCAATGCATGAGTGAAAATGAAATTAACCTCCAAAATGTGAAAGTAAAAAATAGCAAAGTTCTGAGAGATGGCTTTTCAATCAGATGGCCTTAACCAGCCTCTGGCACATCCTGGCTCTGCTTGAGTCACAAGCATTGGGCTGAGATGACTGACAGGAGCACTGTGACTGTCATGTCACCAACATCAGCACAGGAAAAATGCAGTGCTTGTGCTTTGAACCTGGGTGAACAACACTTGTGATTGCAGTCGGGTCTTCCCCCAGCCTTGCTTTTATTTGCAGCATCTGTGCATTTGAATTCCTTGCTTGGAGGAGATGGTACCACCCTCCCCATAATGCAACACCAACACTGCCTGGGCACACTGGGCTCCACAGTGCTGCATCCATGGCTGCACCAGCAGGTAGGTCAGCAGCCATCAGCCCCCGGGTACATCCCCTTGCCCAGCATCCAGCCCAGGAGCAGCTCTGGGGCTGTTGCTGCTGGCCCTCCATTGAAAAACATCACTGGGACAGGATGTGAGTGGACTATTGCTCCAACATAGACTGTGGTATACCACCACAGGCAATAATGCTCAAGGGAAATGATTTCCATATCATCTTTCCCAGTCCTGCCCTGCTGGGGCAGTGGCAGCCCGTGGACAACAGCAGGCAGCAGTGGCAGCAGGAAGGCAGGCCCTGCCCATGCTGCCCACAGCAGGGAAGAGCAGGGATTTTCTCAGAGTCTGCTGGGGCCAGGGGTCTCAGCACAGGCGGTGGTGCCTGGGTGGTATCCAGCTGTTGGCTGATACCCCAGAAAGGCACAGGGCCAGGTTCACGCACAGGTGAATCCCTCTGATGACTGTGGAGAATTGCGAGGGGCTCACTTGCAGCAGCATTTCTCGGGTTCATTTCCTGGGGTTCATTTGTTCTCTTTCTGGCCCAGGTGAAGCTGCCACCTGCACCCTCAGGACAGTGTCCTTCACCCTAGCCACACATGCCACCCCATACCTCCAGTCTGCTGCCAGAACCAGTCTGCCCCCACCACAAGCCTCAATCCCACAGAAGCTGGACCTCCTGCCACCCTAAGACCTCTATGTGAGTTAGGGAGGGTCACCTGCTGCTGGAGTAGCACCTTGCTGCCCAAAGACCTCCCTGCCCAGGCACATGGTCCGATGAGGAATGGGTCTTTAGCTTCCCAGGGAAGCCAGGCAAGAAATGCAGCCTGTATCCCCATGAAGCCCATGTTCTGACCCCAGCAATAGCTCACCCTTCTGCTTCTGACCCTCAGCAGGCAGGAGCACAGGCACAGGAGCGGCATGCCAGGGGATATCATCATTTCAGTGTCATCCCCTGCAAGCTAACGAGGTGCTTGGCTGCTGTCCCTGCTCGCCTCCCTGCCTCCCCTCCTGCCCAGAAGCAGCAGCACAGCCACGCTTTCATTAATGCCAGAGTCGGCTCCCCTGCTGTGTCTGCTCGTCACGTTTTGAGTTGTTTCAGCATACAGGCTCCCCACAGCACCTGCCCAACCTGGCCTTGCCACCACATCCCCTAGCACAGGGGTGGACTGACACATTAGGTTCCCAACACATCCCGGTCCTGCCCATTCCTACGGAGAAGCCACAGCTCCTGGCCATCCCACACAGCCCCTGCCCAGGCCCAGTGAAAGCCATGGGGGGATAAAAACAAACAACAGGCTCAAAAAGCCCATTAACATGATTGCAGATCCCCAGCATACACTTCTAGTTGCAGTGCCAAACAGGTCCCAACAGTGTACAGAAATCAGGTGTCACAGGGACATGGGAAGCCCCTTGGGTCGCCGAAGACACAAGCTATGGATGCAGAAGACACAGAGAGGCTTAAAGTCATTTGCCAAATCTATTTCTATATCTAGTTAAGCTCCTTTTCCTGAACCTTCCTCTACAGACGAGGTCAGAGAAAGCTAGGAAGAGGCTTGAGGTGTGGGCAGGAGGGCCATGCCCGGCAGCAAAGGGATGGCAGACGGTCCATGGAGCAGCTTCCCAGCCAGATGGGCTCCAGCATCCGCTACAGCCCAGGATGCTGGCAAGCTGCTCTGCTCATCACAGACTTTAGTAACTCCTGCTGGAAACCAGCCTGAAATGAGCAAATAGATTCGGTGACATGAGAGTAAATGGCTGTTTTACCACACTCCTTTCTTAGCGCACACCTTCAGTGTGAATGCTAACACAGAAAAGACTGCAGGATTCCAGCTTGGAATTATGTGCTGGCACACATTCCCCTCCATTTTTTTACCTTCATCTCAGGAGAAGGAAAAAATAACCCCTTTTCTGGTTGTCTCATTACCCTGCTGTCTGGGAAGCAGTGGGGGAGGGAGCACCAGTGCCTGGGACTAGCGCGAACTGTGGCAATTCATTAGAGCCGGTGCCCCTGGAGAGCAATTGGCATTTCAAGATCAATCTCTGCCAGGAACCGAGCGGGAGCATCCTGCAGCAAAGCCGAGTACATTCTGCTCTCGCAATTAGGCAGCTAAAAATATAAGGCTGGGGGAGGTGTCCCTGGTCAGACCCCAGTGCCCTGCACACTCAGAACCCTTGCCCAGCCTTGCAGCCCCTCATGGGGCAGGCAAGGAGGGAGTACGGACAGCTGCTGCCCCACAGCAGAGCTTGTGCATGGGGCACAGCTTGAAAGGAGATGTCAGGGCTGCTGAGCAACCCCAGACAGTGTCCTGACCCTGGGGTCGAGCAAGGCTGCTCTGCCCATGTGAATAAACCTGACTCCTGCCACCCCAAAAATAGAAGCAGCAGCATCCATCCCTGGCCTGCAAGTCAGCGCTGGCTGGTTCAGGCACAAACTGCACAAGGGCTGGTGTTACTGGGGCAAACACCAGGCTTGCTGCTGCAGCCATGCCCTGGCCTGGTCCCTTTGGAAGCACAGCTATAGCCAGTGTCCAATCCCTTGCAGGAGTCTTCCTCCCCCATCAGGAGACAAGCAAAGCCAAAGTGTGCCTTGCCCTGGAGCACCCATGCCAGGCATCATCACCTCCATTTCCATGTCTTCTGCACCTTTAGTCTCAGGCACCTCCAAAAGCTGGCTAAATACTGATCTGCATCTTTAGGCAGCTAAATACCATCGAAAATCCAGCCTAATCACAACTGTTGTGTATCAAAGCCACTTACACTTAAGCTGGATTTGGATTTGGTGTGTGACTGAATTAGGGATTCATTTGAAATTCCAAATCACCGCTGAGCTGGGCGCTCAGTGGGTGAGCTCTGAGCAGGGAAGCAGGTTCTGTGCTCCAGCAGCCTCCTCCCAAGAAGGCATTTCCTAGTGCTTGGCTGGTGCCGGCATGGTATTGATGGGGAGGGGAGCTGGAGAGCTCACCTCACAGAAGGGAGGTTTCACATAAATGTCTAGGAGAGGAGTGATGGAGACACATGAGGAATGCCCAACACTCCACTCAGCTAGGGTGTTGGGATGGGAGATGTCATGCTGTCCTTCCACCACCAGCACCAAGCATCCTCCCCTACACTTGCCACATCAGGCACTGTCCTCATGAAAGTCAATGAGAGGCCAATCCCTCCTCAGCTGTGAATTTCCTTCTATGCTACTGTAGCAAACAACATTCCCCCTTTTTTTTTTTGGCCAGAGGCTGTATAGCATCTCCATGGTGACTCTAAAGCTTAATGTATTCTTGCTGATTTAAGTGATTAATGCTCCAGTGCGCGTTGCTGGCAGCCGAACAGGTGCAGCCCAGCCTCTCTGCAAAAAGCCTCATGACCAATTCATTTTCTAACCAGCTGGTTGCCAAATTTCATGCCATTTGCATGAGTGGCAGCCCAGCTCAGGTGGTGGGTTTCATTCCTTTTTCATCCCTAACCTTGGCAGTCCCTGTATCATCTGGTGACAGCAGAGCACGGAACAGGATGGAAGTGCCTGAGCTGAAATTAAAAGGAAATATTAACCACCTCACTAAGAGACATGCTGGGAGAGTTCACAGGGAATCGCTGGGGCAGTGATGCTCAGAAGGAAGGTGTGAGCTGCTATAGGCAGGTTATAGGCAGGGCTGGCTGCTCGCCTGCTGTGCAATTCAGCGCAAGAGTGGAATGGTGCCCTCACAGCCTGTGCAATGCTTCATTCCCTCATGGATCCCCCAGCAGTCCTTCCCACCTGCACAGCAGTGGGACTATAAAATTCACTGTAACCCTGGAGCCTGTGCAGCTGCCTGCCAGCAGTGGGGGCCCAGAGAAACCCCAGGACAGCAGAGGGTCCCCAGGGGCTCCCGCCAGCACTCTGGACCCTTTGGATGGGACAAGCCAGGGGTCACTCAGGCACCCTGGCCCATCCCTGCGTCACGAAGGGAGTCATCAACCCGAGCAGTAGGCAGGGCTGTGGATGCTGTTCTGTGTTGTGCAAAGGCTGTGTTATCTCCCTCTCCTCAGGCTGCTCAGCTCCGCTCTCCAGCTTGGCTGCGGAAGGCTCAGCCGTAATGACTGACGCTGCTCTGCAATTATGCACTTTGCAGGCCTCTGATGAAAGTACTTTAGAAATATTATACATTCATCTGCAAGTAAAATAAAATCTACTGGAGTGGTATTTTGCTCTTTTCTTCTCTGGGTAAATTCCACATCATTTATTACATTATATTTGTACATATTTCCCCAGTACATTCTTTTCTTCAGAAATTCATATTTAAAATGCCATATAAATAAAGTATCTCCTCCAAATATTTGTCAGGGGATTAAACGTGGCACATGGCGTTATTAAAGCATCAAAACTATTAGTGGCATAGACAGCCTGAACAAATTACACCACGTAAATTTCAAGGGCTTCTTCAAATTTAATGGCCAATAAAAGAGCAAAGCTGTCTTAAAACCGAGAGAGGAAACTCGTCCGCAAGCTCATCAGGTCTAGGGGAGGAGGTTTTTCAAACAGGATCCAGCCCATCTCTTCCTGTCCCAGCACTGGGAGAGGGCTCACTGGTAACCCATCCCCCACTGGAATGTTGGGGCAGTGGGTTTGCTTTTCCATTTAATTCCTCCCTGTTAAATTTTACCCTCAAAGCCACGGAGACTGAGATGATATGGCTGCTTTTCACAGCTGCCTGTCAGCCTGCTCTGGGGCAGAGTTCCTCATGTGGGGCAAAACCACATTGTTCAGAAACCCCTCTGAGTTGAGACCCCCCAGTCTTCTATCATTCAAAACACACATTTCAGTGGGGTGTCATGCTCATCCTGCCACAGCCAGGCTCATAATGCCACAGAAAAATGTAAAACCCAATGGCACTTGAAAGAAAATTTCTCAAGCAACATTTTGGGATTTCCCAGAGCAGTTTGTTTTCATTTCAAGATATTTTGATGTCAGCTTCACTTAGCCTCTGCCCAGGGCTAGTGCCTGCTCTGTGTCAGCAACGCTGTGGGTTGGTACTCCTCAGCCAACTACTGCCAAGGTTTCCATCACATGGAAGGGGTTTTATCCTCCCTTTGAGAAGGAAAAATCAATTTCTTTCAAATTAAACTGAGTTTTGTTGTACTCTCTCATCTCCCCTAATCAAGGAAAAAGAAAAAAAAAAAAAAAAGCAGCCCAGAAATGGGCTTGGTACAGAGAAACCCAGACTGCTGTAGGACTCCTGTCCCCTGCCCCAAATGAGGCATCCTAGGTCTGGCTAGACCATGGAGGAAAGTGTCAAAGTCCATGGAATGACTTTAAACTGACAGAGGACAGGATTATACTAGATATTAGGAAGAAATTTTTTACTGTGAGGGTGATGAGACACTGGAACAGGTTGCCCAGAGAAGCAGTGAATGCCCCATCCCTGGAAGTGTTCACGGCCAGGTTGGATGGGACTTTGAGCAACCTGATCTGGTGGAAAGTGTCTCTGTCCATGGCAGGGGATTGGGAGTGATGACCTTTAAGGTCCTTTCCCAGCCAAACTATTTTGTGGTTCTGTGGAGAAGGGGACAGGGAAATGTGGCACCAGGCAGAGCTGGAGGGCTGACCCTGCCCTCACCCACCCTCTGACACCCCTGCACCCCATGCACACCATGCCTTACCATGTCCGCCAGTGCGTGGTGAGACCTGACGAAGACTGAGACAACCTGTAAGAAAAGCAAGAATAAAGTATGCTTTGCCCTGTCAGGTAAAGAGGCTTTTCCAATGCCTGACAGCATTCTGTGAAAACAAAAATAAAAATAAATGAGAATTGTCTATACCTTGTCCTTCTCAAAGTGAACCACGTCGCTGGCACAGGGGACTCTGCCTTTATCCCAGTTGGAGGCAGTTTCAAAATTGGTGTTGGGGATCCACTGCTTGTACACAGCAGCAGCGGCACCTGGGAGGGAACAGAAGAACCAGTTTAACCCAGTCCATGGGAGGCACCGGGAGCCTGCTCTGGGATGTGCTTCAGGATGACTTGGCCTTTTTAGGCCAGATTTAAGGATTTTCTACCCAAGAGCAGCTCGTGCATTTTCCCATCTGAGCAGTCACAGTTCTTCTCTACACAGGGGATTTTTTTCAGCTGGGTGATGGTTTTTGCATAACAAGACAGGAAGAGAAGCAAGGTACAAACACTCAGCAGGCAGAGAGAAAGCAGGAAAGTGTCCTGCAGGCAAAGGGCAAGAACGACATACACCTGGTAGTTAAGCAATCCTTACAAGGGGTTTTGTTGTCACTCACTAATCAAACAAGTAGAGATTCCTCAGCTTTTGGTTTTCAGAAGGTACAGAGTGGCCATGCCACCACAAAGACAGGGCAAAAGAAGAAAGGGTATTTGCTATGGGACATGTAGCACAAAATACAGGCTGGTTTCATGTGTTTGGAGCCGGAGGGGGAGGATTTAATGGTGTACTTCAGCCTGAGGCATAAACAAGTTGGGAAACAGGGTTCTTCCCATTGGGGTTTGCTGGGACATTGGCAGTCCTGCCCTTGGGGCCCCACAGGGATGAGCCTGCTGGCCAGGGACAGGACATGGCAGAGGGGGTTTTCACTCTGACCTCCCTGATTGCTCAAGCACAGCAGAGCAGCCTCCCAACCTGACCTTGCCCAGGCTTGGCTGGGGGATAAATGTTCAGCTGAAGATGAATCCTGCTGTTCCAGCAGCCTGAATTAGGTGGCTTCAGGCAAGTGAGTATGAGACAGAGAGAAGAGAATTACAAAACTCCCCCACACTTTCGCCCTTATTATGGATCATCTTTTATGTAGGAGAGAGACCCACAAAATTACAAAATATGTAGAAAACCCGTGGTGGGAGGGACCAGGGCACTGGAGGGGATGTGGAGAGGGAACGCCGGCCCAGCCTGGGGGAGGAGTGGGGTTCTGAATGACTCCAGCTGACAGAGGAAAGTGTGCTGCAGAAAGCCTGGGCATGGCAACGCCAAATAATGGGGAGGGATGTGGCTGCAGAGGCTCTACCAGCCCACAAGGATCACCTCGGGGTGTAATTTGCGCTGTCTTACTCTGCCAGGGGCTCTGCTGAGACCACGGGCTGTAGTAGCCATCTCCAGATGAACAAGAAACAATATCTTTTTAACCGGAATGAAAGTTCTGGAGCCCAGGTACAAGGCTCAGGGGGGCTCCCCTGCCTCATGCCGGGCTGCGGGTGCTTGAAGGAGCCCTCAGGCAGAAGGAACACACCCGTGCCGTGTCCTCTTTAAAACCCTCCGAGAGGGAAAAAGACACTGCCAGTGGTGAGAACGGGAGCCAAGCAGCTGCTGCCAGTGTTGTGGGCACAAACACCCTGCTAGCTCAGAGCAGAAAAGAGCTTAAGAAGGGAAAAAGCCCGCAGAGAGTAATGGCAAGTTGTTCTGTCCTAGCTGCGGTTCCCTCGCGTCCCTCCCGCCCCCGGAAGCTGGGGAATGGAGAGGTCAGAGCTCCAGCCGAAAGGCCCATCACACAAAGCCTCACGTCCCGCAGCTCCAGCCAGCTCACACCCGGGCACACCCTGGAGACGGCTCCGCATCCGACCCGGCTGCAGCAGCAGCAGCCGCTCCTCCGGCCGCAGGTTAATCCTTTTGCCCCGTGCAGCACCGCCGTGCATTCCTGCTCCCTCCCCAGCCCTGGAAATACCAGTGTGCTGTTTAACCGGCCCTGTCTCCCGGGAAGCGCAGTCCTTGAACATCAAAGCTACATGCATATTCAACAGGGAGCGTGTCCTGCAGCGCAGCGCTGCTGACTTCAAATGAGAGGCACAGCAGGTTCCGCACGGCTATCCCAGCCTCAGTCCCCTGCTGCCTTCCCTTGTCCGGCAGGAAATGCCTTCTCCCGTTTGCCTTACGGGCACGCGGTGACTGACAGAGCCCGCAGCTCTGCTCGGGCTGCCAGGAGCACACCTGAAAGGCGGAGGTCGCCCAGCGGTCAGCCCTGCTCGCCACGGCGGCCGGGGCCTGGGCGTACTCACCAAGCAGCTGCAGGATAGCCAGGAGGAAGAGCAGACGCTTCATTTCGCAGCCTGCTGCCATCCCTGGGCTCCGCGCTCCCTGCCCAGCTGGACCTTGAACCTTCCCGGGGCACGTGATGGGCTCAGCCCGGAGGAGGCTGGAGGGAGCAGGGAGTTAACCAGGACGGGAGGCAGGTTTCCTCCAGCATGAACCTCAGCCTTGGTCTGCTCCAGAAGCTGCTTCGCGCTCAGCTCCTTTCCCACTCTCCCTGTTTCCTTGACATCATCCATGGGGAGCCTGAGAGCCACTGAGGATGTAAGCTGGGGAGAGAGGAGTGGGGGTCCCCCCAGCTTAGCTCACCAAGCCTCGCCCCCCACACTCCCCCCACCCATCCAGGTGCAGCTGAAGGGTGTCAGGGTGAACACGCTGCGTGCTCCCCTGCTGAACAGCGGCTACCTCCTAATTACTAATGATGGTCTCCATGTATTTTCAATTAGCTCACTTGGAAGGGAGCAGCTCCCAGCCACAACTCGTATTTGCACTTTGGCCACCAGCTGATTTGATCATTACCGGCACTGCTCCTGTGGAGGTTGCCGGGGGCTGCTGGGAGTGGCACCAGCCCATGGGGATGCGGCAGGAGCGGGGACTACACCATCCCTGTCGTCTGTCGCAGCATGGAGCAGTGCTGCGTGCCGGTCCAGGTCCATGTCTTTGCCAGACGTGTGTTAGGAGCAGATAAGGATGTGGAAGAGCAATGATATCCTGCGAAGGAGTCAGCATAAGCGTTGTGACAGAGGCTCATGCCAAGGAGAGAGCTGTGGGGCTCAGCTGCCCTTCAGCTGACACTGGTACCAGCAGGGCAATGGCAGAATATTGGTGAATGCAGAGGTTTACTAGAGGCCAGGAAGAGACTGGAGAAGTTCTTGAAAGGATCATCCAGTGGAAGGGTCACAGACCACAAGAAGCTCTAACCTGACACCAGAAAGGATTTGGGAGTGCAGGAGTAGGAAGAAAACTATTCCCATACCACCATTCGTGCTCTCCCTGCTTCCTAGCTTCCAACTTGGCAGACAGACTGGGGTGCCAGGAGAGAAAGCTCCTGAGCTGCAGCTCTAAGCCTGGGCATCAGCCAAAACACAGTCAGCACTTTCTGCCCAGGGAGCTCGATGCTGAGAGATGTCCTCGAGGTGAAAGGCTCCTGCACTCTAATTACCTCTCACAAATCTCTCCCAGGGGACTCAGGGTGAATGCTGGCTGCAGTGAGATGTCCTGTAATTTAATAGAGGTGGGGGAAATTATAAATCATGGATACTGGGCAATAAGAGCTTGGAGAAAGGACTGCAGTGTGCAGAAAGAGGGCACACTTTCTTGTCTGTAGCCTCAGCATCCTGCAGCACAGCCAGGATGGGAGAAACCACTCATGGGACCCTGTGCAGAGAGCAGTGCCACAGCTCCTGAAACCTAGTATGCTCCATACCCTTAGTTTTATTTTTTGTACTCTGCAGCTGCTGCTTCTCAGTGCTGCTTGCCCAACCATTTTAAATGAGTTGGAATTCATCTGGCAAGTAGGCAGAGGTCCAAAATCCCATGTGAAACTCTGCTCAAGGATGAACAGTCCCTGCTCCAGCATTAGGGTGGGACAGGACAGGGTAAGGCAGTTACAGAAATTCTAGCAAACTCATTACTGGGGCCAGGTGGTCACTGTGGCACTGCTGAATAATCCAGTCAGAGTAACCTGGCCCTCGCTGTGGGTCTCTTCCCATGGCTGGAGCATGCTTCTCTCCATCCCAGATTTTGTTGTTGCCACTGTCCCAAGACACTGCTGTGCCTCAGGACCAGACAAGCACAACAGAAAGTGCACAGGAGCAAGGTTTGGATCATGTGGTCACAGGGATAGTGAAACAAAGTTGAAAGGAAGGAGAAATCAGTCCCCAGAAATTAAAGCAGCTGCCCTAAGCAGAGAAAATGTGCCCTAAGCACATTTTACTTCTTTCTGCCTGCTCATCCTTCTGCTCCCCTGTGCTGGCTGCCCGCAATGCCCCTGAGGTGGGGTGAGCACATCACCACCTCAGAGAGGAAACAGCACTCAGTGGATGCTTGACCTTCCCAGCATTAAGTTGGAAATGGGCATCAAAGCCAAAATCACTGTTCACCTCAGCCAGACAGCAGAGCCACCTCCTAAAGCCCTTTAGGGATATCCAGCACATCTTGGAACTTCCGTGTTCTCTCCTCACCACTTAAAATTTGTATCCTGCAACACAAGGGCCTTCCCCAGTATGAGTGCTCAGCCCCAGCACTTTGGGAAAGGGAGCCCAGGGCTGAGCACCAAGCAGCGATGGTGTGGGCACCAGGCCCTGAGGTGGATGATTGTCCCCTACATGCACACACTTCCTGGAGCCCTCCAAACAGCCGAGCAGCAATGGCATTGTCCCCAGAAACTCATTAAGTGTATGGAAAAATTATCCTGTGGTAATTGTATTACATGCCATGGCCTCAGAGAGAGGGGAGAAGGCAGAGGTATGCCAAAAACTGGCTCCAAACCCCCAGTGCTGAAGATACCTGCTGTGGCAGCTGGGCTGTACCCAGGCAGACAATATTTGCCATTCTCCTTGGCACAGTGCAGCATTCCTGAAGGTTTGAACCGAAAGCTAAGCTTAAATAAATGAGGAGAAATGCCCTGGCAGGTGACAGCCCCTCTAGCTGTTACATCTCATGGCTGCCCTTAAAGCAAGCAGCCCCTAGCATCAACCAGAGACAATCCACACATGGGATTTCCTGTAATTAAAAAAAGAGACAGTCTTGGGTGCAACAGCCATATCTATACTGCCAGAACCACTCTCTGCTGGCAGAGGAGCTGCATGTGCCACCGGGAGAGACACAGTTTCATTTCAGGGCTGGTCAGTAGCTGAAGCTGAATATCCAATCAATCTGTGGAGTTAAACCCTCTTTGGAGCTCTGTGCCAATTCAGCAAGAGGAACTCACCCAGCGCTTACAGGCCTCCAGCAGCCACACAGTCACCTTACCCTCGGGGCAGTAAGGCAGGAGAAGTCATCAGACGCGATCACATTTGATCTCAGAGCTACCTGGAAGCCACACTCCAACTCACTTCTTATCTTGTAGTGTGAAGCAGGGGAACAAGAGCTTCCTCTGAGGGATGACTGCAAGGAGCAACTACAGAGTGAGAACTGTGCAGATGAAGGGATGTGAGCAACCAGGTTTGCTTCTCAGCCCTGAGCCCACGCCAAGTTGCACACTGGAACCAGCCCACTCCATCCAGCCCTGTACATGGCTGGGATTTCTTTTTATCCTTGGAAAACTGAGTGTCTTTAACCAGCCACCATAGCCACCCCAAGGACAGCTGCTAAAGGGGCCACGGCTGGGGACAGGCTCACGCCTTGCCTGTGTTCGGGCGGGCTGATGGCACAGGGTATGCCAAGGCAGATGCCATTTCTACCAGCCAGGTAGAAATACCTGGTAGAAATCCAAATAATCTCCTCTGCAAAGCTGCTGCATTGGCACAAAGCAGCCATTGAGTGTCCACAGCAGTGTCTGCAGACAGCTCCCGCCTTCACTCACACAGCCACGCTGCCAAAACACAGCTGCACCCAGCCAGCCATGCCCAAACACTGCTTAACCCAAGGTGCAGCCTGTGGGGTGGAAGTCAGTCCCTGAGGTCTCTTCTGTGTTTGCAAGCCTAGCCAGTGGGAATTCAGCTCCTGGCTTGGGCTATTCCCCATTCTTGCCAGCCTACAGAAGACAGCAAGCGTGCACTGAGGTCCCGTGTTCACTGCCAAACACCAGCCTGAAGGAACAAGAGATCTGAGTGGGCTCAGTCTCGTGCCACGTGTGTCAAGGGGGGAGGGAAGACACTTGGGTGTGTTTCACCTGTTTTGGCCAAACAACAAGCCAGACACATTACCCGACAGGAACAACCTCCAGGGCTCAAACCAGGCGTGCAGGAAGGAACCACACAACTGACTCATGAAATAACTGGCTTTGAGTAAGGCTAGGGGAAATCACCTCTTTCACCACTTGTTTTGATCCCTGGATATTTCCCCCATTCCTCAAAAAATTCCAGGACTTGGTCATATCAAAGCAAACAGAAAGCAAGATACAGGACAGGACTGAGCATTTTCAAAACTTCTGACTTATTATCAGACAGCAAGCAAACCTAAGGCTTGAAACTCTGGAAAGTTTCCCAAAAAATTAGAAAAAAATCCATGCAGTTCTTCCAAGAGATGGCCCTAGCAGCAGGTCCAGGCTCTGGCAGTGTTCATGTCAGCCAGCACCCTCTGTGGCCCAGGAGCTCCTCACCCTGCTCTCCCCAGCTGCTTGGTGCTCCCAGAGCTGGCACTCTGCTCCTGTTACTCTAAGTACCAGATGGCCCACTGGGGGAAAGCACCCCATGAAGCTGACAGTCACCCTCTGGGACCTGGCATGAAGGAGAGACCTTTTATAAAGCCTCATAGGAGCCAGGAAGGGCATCACGTGTCATTTCAATTACAGTTCCTTGCTGGGGGAGGAGGAGCAGGGAGGCAAGGAGAGAATTAGTGAATTAGAATTTGCTTTCATGTTTAATGTGTTTCCTCTCTGCCTATCCTGCTGCTCTGTAATGACAAGAGTGTCACATCTGAGCAGCACCAAGCTCCCCAATTTGGGAGGAGGAGTCTCCAAGAGGATTCTGCTGGAAGGTAACCCACTTCATTAAGACAAGGAAGCTCACCACCCCTTCACGCTCCACAGCAGATATGAAGAGCCTCAGGCAGCACAGCCTCAAGTGCCAACGCTGGGAGTGCAAGTGGAAAGTGATGAGCAGGACAGCAAATGCCAGAGCATTCAGTCACATCCAGTGACTACTTTCACCAGCAAAGGGAACATCCACCTCAGCACATCCTGCACGAGACAAGGATGGCACTTCTTAGACAGCCACCCATCTCACCATGCCCATCTGCCTGCATTTGCCATTTCTCTGGCATCCCCATTTTACCAGGAGAAGGCACTCGGCTGCCCAGCACTTTCTGACTGCCTGTTCCAAACACCAGTATGGGCTGGCCAGGTCGTTCTCACATTCCAGTGCCAGCAACACAGCAGTGGTTTTTGCCAAGACACTGCAGTCCTGTGTCTGAGCACAGGCAGGACATTCCTGCATTGCTAAACCCCTGCAGTACTGCCCCTGCAGTGATGGGAAAAAAGAGAAATTGCAGTTTCAGTAAGAAAGGAGTGGGAGGGACGATAGGGAAGAAAGAACAGTGTGGTGCTCAGAAGAAGTGGCATGCTTCATTCAACACCCCAGGGAATCAGGGTTTTCAGCCCTAGGCTGAATCTGAAACGTGGTGGAAATCTTATTGCTCCACTCGTTCCAGAACTGTCTGTTGTTTTCACAGACTGCACCAGATTCCGTGACTTCAAGCACACACCTGACACGTGGTTCTGTGTTCAAAAGATTCACTAATGACACCAGAGAAGAAAAAATAAGAAATCTCTATCTTTAGGCTATTAAGCTATGCTTCAACTCTCCCACACCTCTTTGGGAAAGCAGTGTACCACAAATGCATGAAAAGCCATTTCATTTATTTCTTACTCTGTTTGCATGAGGGCTCTCAACTCTGATGTTAGGATGCACACCATCACCTCGTTTATTGTTAGCACATGGAAAACAGGACTCTGACAGAAGTTATGGCAAGTTACCTGTGCAGTAACACAGTAAAGCTCCATCAGGTGCGTGAGCACAAAACACACTGAACAGCCAACATGCAGGGGGCTCACAAAGGAGAAAGGATGCACCCTGGCCATCTGCAAGTAGTCAACAGTGGTCATTCAAATTCAACACACCAGGTTTTTTTAAAAAATATTATTTCCTACTTATTTATTTTTCCTTTAATAACACAGTTTAGCATTTCAGAGTTCGGCATTCTACACTCTTACACACTGTCCTTGTTTATTAGCATTTAAACACAAAAAGACATAGCAAGACCTCCAAACACAAATAAATACAAAAACACAATATACAGTAAACTGAAATACAACATATAATAATGCTATTGGGAAATTAAGACATGTTGCTAATTCCTCTCTTTTATTATTATTTTAACAACATGGTTATTGCTGAGCAATAAATTATACATTTTAAAATTGTTTTTCCCCCTAAAAGAAAAGGACGAGAACCACTGGTTACCAGATCACTTGCACTGTATCCTTACAGCTATTGATAATTAAGACAGGCAGAATATACACAATCAAATGAGGCTGGCCTTCTTTGGTCTTTGTTTTTGATCATAAAACTGAACACAAGTGTACCGTTCACTGAAGAGTATGAGATTAAAAAATGGATACACAAGTTTCAAACACATTAATTTGTACATTATTCTCAATCACTGATGTCTTTTCCATAGATAGTTCTCACAGAATTTCTTGGAAACAAATGTCAGCTTTAGTTTTCCCGATTATTATGTTGTTTCATGCATCTTAAAGGTTATCCTACTTGTCTAAGAGAAGTGGACCTACATTTAGCCCATCATCTCCTAATGGGGTATTTTTCATAGCTCTCTAGTCACCGCTAATTCATTGGAGTTTTATACCTTGTAGAAAAAATCCTGAACTTCCCCATTTTTTTCTATAAAACTGAAAAAAAAAAGTATTAACTGAACTACAGCTATAAGAAAAACAAAACAGGTGGATTACACGACGCATCAGCAACGATGGAAGCTTGTACTTTCCCATTCCACAAGTACAGATTACTCAACTCTCTGCCAGTGATGCAGGTCATAGTTGGAAGATGTGTCCTTTCAGGTGCGAGCTATATTCAAATACAAAGCTCGGAACACTATGCAAGAAAATGACCTTTACGAATGATAATGCTGGTTTATCTCAGTAACCCTTAGACAGAGTCAAATTTTATCACTACGCATCGCACTGCCAGCAATGGAGCGTGTGAACACCGGCATTGCTAAGAAGTTAAAAAGTCCTTGCAGAACTGGCAACCAAATTAAAAGCTTAGTTCCAAAGGACCAAGAACACGAATACCACATAGAGACAACAAACCCTTCCCTAAACGGGTAGGTTAGTAAGCCACAGAGTTGGGATCCAGATTTGAATTCCACATCAAGTCTGGGATGTTTGAATCCAGGGTTTTGGTTCAGGTGCTTCTCTGTGAAATTCAGAACTTATTTGAACCCTAAGGAACTAATCCTAACTTGGAGGGAAAATAATGAAAAAACACAGCCTAGTATCTACACTGACATCATGAAATGGAAGACAGAAGCTGCAGTCTTGACCATATATTAGAAGAGAAACAGGAATAGTCAGATCCCTTATGTGTTGTACAACTCTACTCTTCTAAATCTTAAGAGGATGTCCCTGAATCAGCAGTCCAAAGTTTTCTTCAACCTTCCTATCTGGTGCTTCTCTGCAAAGGCTTGGATTAAGAGGCAAGAAAGAACAATTAAGCCCTCCAGATTTTGGTTTACAGAAAAAGGGAGAAAGCCCCACAAGAAAGAAATGGTCACTCACTCTGACCGATAGAACAAAGATGAACCCACTTCACTGTACAATGGTGTTCTCCCTCCTCAGTTAAGAGGAGCATCAAACGAGACTGGTTTTGTTGGATGATTCTGAACAGAGCAGGACACATGTTTGCTGCTGTTAGTCACACTGACATGCTGTGCTTCACAGGTCTGGGCCACCATGTGTGTACAACCCCAAATCACGACAGCTTGTAATGTTTAATTCTAGCCCTTACTGTCCTGATGTGGGTCTTCAGGGTATGTCAACTGATTTTCCAGTTCCTTTAAGGGACAAATGCATTGAAAGAGTAAAATCTTGTGGTTTGGAGATAACACTAGGGAACTGGAACCTCTCATTCAGTCCCAGCCCCAGGAGATTCCTTTTCTGACTCTGGGCAAATCACTTCACATCTCATCCTTGATTTCCTTTTTTCAAAAAAGACAAATAGCACTTGCTATACACTGTACACAGTGTTAAAAACTATTCTCAGATTAAACTGCCGAACCAATTCTTTTTATTGCAATAGCTTTGACTTCTAACTCAACCAGAAGGTATTGACTGAATAGGACAGGAATTCCAGGGAAGAGGTCCAGATCCTTTTTATCATCTTTTGTTCCCACATTAAAGGAAATAATTTGCAATTAAAAAGTTGCCCATCACTACAGTTGTTTAAAATACAGGAATCTCCAAATTACTAGAACATGAGGAAGAACATGTGTCCTAAACTACAATCCAAAGTCTTCAGAAAAGTGAAACCAAGTATTTGCTACATACAGGTCTTCAAACCTGAAAGATATGAAACCAAAGTTTGCCCTTAGCCAAGATCCTCCCTTAGCAGCAGCAAGTTATATTTGCACCAACTGATCAAGTATAACTTGGAGGAAAGGGTTTTGTTTCATCACTTCTACATAAAGAAAAGACTTTGCATATTTATGTGCATGCATGTCTGTGTGTATATGTATGTACCTACACACATACAAGTAATTTACAGAGCGAAACCTATGAGATTAGGTATGCAACCCAAGAATTTCCCCCCTCACCTATTTGTATATTTGCATAGTTAAATCATCAAAGGCATCAGTACTGCAGTCACATTTTTCACTCTTCTGCAGTGCAGGCAACTTTTCTTGTCACTCCCTACATGCTTATCTGTCTTGGACCAAACAGCACCAGTATTTTAAAAACTAAACAAAATATCAAGAGATACCCTGCACTGTTGGTGAAATGCCTATCCCAGGTGATGGAATACAGATACAAATAGGTGGCAGCTTTTAAACTCCATCTCAGCAAGCCATAATCCTGTCAGGCTGAGGACAGAGAAGCGATACAATCACAATCTAATATTAATGGGTTCAACACTTAAATCCCAGCTAACACAAATCTCTATTACCTTTGCATTTGAGAAAGTCACCAGGCACAGAAACAGGCACATATCTTCATCTTTCCTTTTCCAAGTAGAAAACACCACGAGAAAAGGAAATAAACTGCATTTCTTTTTTTTTTTCATATTTTTAAAAAAGCTAGCATGTTTTTTCCATCAAAAGTATGCCACCCACCATTCCCTTTTCCTATTGCACATTCTCTTTGTGAAGAACAACATTTACAGTACAAGGCTGAAATCAACATTGCATATTGTAAGTCAGCAGTTGAAGGTGTACCGTGTAGACAGTAACTGAAACAAGACCCCAATTAATTAGCTCAGAGGAGCAATGCAGACATGGTCATGCATCATAATCCCAGGCTGGTCTTCAAACACCCAAACAGTTTGATCCTGTTTAGGATTCAAGACTTTCTAGGTAACAGGTGCACTCACTCCGTGCTGAAGAGTGAACACAAAGGGCAACATCCAGATTGTCACACACTGGAATCTCCCTAGAGATAGCTGGAAACGGAAGAGGTTTGTACATAACTTGGAGCGTCACCGTGAAGAAAGAACACCAGCAAGAGACTTCAGCTGTGTGCTGCTAAGAATTACTAAGCAGAGGACAATATGGTTCTGTTGGACAAACTCTGTTCAAAGTAATGCAAATACTCTGGGACCCCCTTGCAATAATGGCACCCCCCAGGCATTTGCCAGGATTCAAGAGTATACCTGGGAGGAGGGTGTTGTCCCATGAATCACTTTAAACAGACAGTCCCTAAAAAACTTTGGATATCTCAGTCAGGAACAAAGAGAAAAAGGATAAAGGGCATTTCAGCGATGAGAGAAACAGTTAAATAACTTAAAAGTGTTGAGTAAAGCACCAGGTATCTTTTCCTTTCAACTTAGAGAATATACAGTGGCCTTGTTTTCACAAAATGCTACATACTCCTTGCTGGAAAGCAGAGGAAACCGATTTCTATGTACACAGTAAGAACTCTACAGAGATGGCCCACGAGTTCTGCGGAGAAAGGGATGTTACAGTCAAGGCTTCAGGTATTCCACAGCAGGCGGTGTCTACATTTGTGTAGCAAGATCCTGGATTTCACAGTACGCAGGGTTGGCAAACTGGAAATTCTCTGGCAGCTTCATGTAGTTTTAAAAAATAAGTGCAGTAGGCCTCCGTTTTATTAACTGTGATAAAAAGCACATATGCAAAAATATTTTTATATCGATAGCACATTACTGCATTATAAAAGCTGCCCAAGTGAAGCTGAAGATTCTGGCAGCTGGTGCTTTTGGCACTTGGGAGATGTGGAAAGCAGCATAGAGATCTGTGAAATACAACAGTGACTGATGTTTCTGCTACAGTGATCGGCATTTAGATAGTTAGCAGTGTTCATATTTAAACTTCTCTGTGAAGTTTCTGAGTCAATATCCCACCAAGACGAGATATTCAGATCTCTTAAAGCTACTAGTTTAGGCTGTGTGCAGACTCAGGAAGACTTCCCTACTGGTTTACACATTCGCACGTTTCAAAGTCCTCTTTCAATCACCAAGGCTGGAAATGCTTTTTTTCCTCCTCTTTTTAAAGATCTTGGATTTAGAAGCACAATTCTGTCACAGAAGTTGGAAACTGTAGTCACAAATCTGCAGAATATGCTGGGCCCTGCTTACACTAAAAATCTCCTCCAAGTCCCAGATTGAAACAGGATATAAACTGTTTTGAGATGGCCAAACGGTTTCATTTAATTTTACAAGACATGCATTAGCAATGGGAGGAGAGTCCTTTGGACATTTCCACTTGGGAATCCTGTTTTCAGTAAAATTCTGTGATGCACAAACACAAAAGCTCAGCTGCCTACATTCACAATTATTAAAATGACACAAGTTGAGCGAACCTTCGCCCTAAAGCGTTAAGTGATGGGTTTACTTATGCAGCCTGCATAAAACTGCAAGTGCCATACAATTATATCTAGAGATATAGATGCAGGTATATCTATAGATATTTATCTCTTGTGCAGAACATCCTCCTTCTGTGCTAGGAATTAAATGCTAGCACGTGCCTCCATATTTGAGCTTGCACCTGTTAACAGCCACGTACCATAGAGGGAGTACAGTACCCGGACAATGGAAGGCAAGAAAAGGAAGACAAGTTGCTGCTGACAGTCAGGACAGTCAGCAGCAGGCAGTATTCTAGCAGGTGCCTGGAAAACCCATGAAGACCACTTAGCATGCATTGTATATCCATAAATACTTCTTGCAGGCACTGTGTGTGAAGGCACAGCCAAAAAAGACAACGGCAAAGACAAGCTGAAATACAAAGGCATGAATTCAACTGCACCTTAGACAAAAATTGTGACTATGCCTCAAAAAAGCAGAAAACTGATACAGCCTGACACTAAAGGCTGAGATGCAATAGTTTTTTCAAGCCCATGAAGGCTGAAAACACAGTGGTGCAAGTCTGCTCTGCTTAAGCAGGATTTTAAAGAGCACCACAGTCAGGCTGTGTCTCTGGACTTGCTTGTCACAGGCTATTAAATAGAAGCAGATGAACACAGCAGGTTGCAATCAGCATGTTTCAGGGCTAGCAAACGCTTTCCACTACAGTTCAGGCTGTTACAAGAAAGAAGCCCATGCATTCCCCATTAGGATGCTTGTCTGCTACGAGAAGCTGCTACGAGCATCCATTTTCACAGCCCCAGAGTTCTCAGATGGATTCGTTTCAAGTGATGCCACCTTACAGCCACAGGCATTAGAGGAAAAATGTTGCCTGCCTTCGCAGTGGCCATGGAGACTGTCTAGTCCAAGCTCCATAGGAGCACTGAGCATAACGTTTTGGCACTTCAATAGGATGGATTCCACCATGGCCAAGTCATAGAAGCTGCAGAAGCCAAAGGAACGGGCTTTGGCTTCTGTTTTGTACATTGCAAGGTACCTAAGGGCTCTGAAGACAAGGCTAAACATTATGCCTGAAGTCCAATTAAACTACCATTTCAGATATCAGAATTAATCTGAATAAAAAGCTATGGTTTATAAGCAGCACAGCACATCTAAGGCACATGTATGCATGCAAGCCACCATCACTGTATTAAGACATTGCTGGTTTGTCTTGAAGCAATGGCTGCTAGTACAGAACAAACATAGAGGCTTTTTTCAGCACTAATCCTCCTCCCCAATACTGAAAATACTATATATACTGCTGACAGCATAATGTGCAACATATATAGCTTGATTGGAAAGCATGGGGCAGAACTTTAAAAAATGTACAGGATTCCGTTTAGAACTCCAAAGTTCAACAAATGCCCTATTTTAGGGTGAAAACAATTATAAATCTGATAATGATGCACAGCATCCATGAGTGATTTTTCCTTAATTTTGAAATAGTGTCATTAACTACGACATATATTGTAGGTTTACATTTCTAAAGAGAAATAACAGAATTGAATAGTTTTTTTTTCCTATCACAAGTGATAACCAGTGTTTGATATCTTCTATTTTTTCTTCCAAGAAATATCAGTCTATCAACAGTTTTAAAATAAAATGTTTTCTGTAACAATAGAACTTTAAATAAAAATATGATTTTGATTCAGATACTTTTGAGAAGACATGGAAACTTTTCCAAGATCTTCTGACAAAGTAATTATTAAAACAGAGACCAGATGAGGCCTTAAAAAGACAATATACTATATTTCAGACAAGATTGCACCTCAGTTTTTCAAAGAATATCATAACTGCAACATTACTTCATCTTCTTTTAACATGCTGACAATTTCCAGCTAGCCCACATGTGAAGGTTTTTTTTTTTTTATTCTAGCTTAAAAGAAATAAAAGTCAGTAATTGATTCAGCACATACTGTATATGTCTTTTCACCTCCAATTGACTAGATCATTAATAAGTTAAAAAAAATCCTCTCTGACCATAATCACTATCCTGATGAGGGATAAGTGATTCTTCAGAGCTCAAGTGTTGCTAGTTCTATTAAAAAATATACCATGGTATGATTTCTTAATGTGTTGCTACTTTCGCAATTGGACCCTATGCAGTTATGCCTTCAAACTCTTCCATCTGTTCCACAAGGTGGTTCTGTGAGCTTTAGGACCTCTGATTGAAGACAAACTGATATAAAACCCCCAAACGGAGTTGCCTTCTGTTTAATCCGCCTCCCCCAGTGTATGTCAGGGGTCTGGTAGATCCGATGTATCCACTATGACTTTAATAAAAATAGTATCATCTTTAATATACGTTCCATTCTCCAGCACAGTTTGAGCCACAAAGACTGGGCAGCCAGATGCAATGTTCATTTCTCCAGTTGGCTTCTTGAAACTGCTGCTGTTTGGATCTGGCTTGAAAGCATCTCCCAAGTGGCGTCGAGACGGTCCCTGATCCATGAGCATGAGAGTCACTTTCTGTTTGAAGGGCCAAGGAAGCAAAGCATCGTATTCTCCACGCATTATGACAAAAAACAGAGACAAGTGCGTCCCCTTTCCCATGCCATCTCCGTTCAGGTAAACTCTAGCACACATCTTGTAGCCAAAGTATCCAGTATAAAAGGGCTGGCTGTACAAGGACAGAGTCTTCCCCATGACTGCTTCTTGCTTCCGACGTTTATAATCTCGGATTTTCCAAATTAACACTCCGTTGTAACTCGCAGTTTCTAGAACCTGGAAGCGGAGGTCCATGTCAGCCAGCCGAATGTCGTGAACGCTCAGCATCTGGTCGTGCCTGCTCAGCTGGGTCTCCAGCAGGCCTGTCAGGAAACAGAAAGGATGGGGGTGAGAATGTGCTGTTTACTAAAGACTCTAAAAATCAACCGCCAGTGCTCCTATTGTGTGTGAAAACACTTTCCTCCTCAAGAACCAAAGTGCATTTGGCCACTGGTGAAGGTCTAATTTGCTGGCTGGTATTTTAGTTAGCTGGGATTTTTACAAACGTGGGTGTTAATTGTACATGCAGTAAAAGTCAAATATTCAAATCGCCTAACAAATTTTTCCTGGTCACTAAACAACATAACTACAAAGGCTTCCATTTTTTGAAAGGTGACTTGGCAGCATTATCTGCAGGTTGCTATTTAGCAGGGAAGACCTTAGAAGCAGTCATACATCCTATGTAATCCTTCTGAAATCCAGAAGCATCACTGATGACTCCAAACATTCTTTTTAGTCACTACTTGTCTCAGAAGCACAGTGCTGTTACTGTCTCTGAAGTCAATTGTAAAAGAACAAAAAACTGAAGCTTAGATCTGTATATAGGGTAATTTATTTAGTTTGGAGGGAGGGCTGTGTTTTCTCTGTCCCCTTTCCTGTTACTCTTTGGTTTTGCACACTGGCAAAATGGGCCAACATTCAGTACTGAGAAGTGGATGAATTCATAAGTCAGGTTTATCTTATACAGGTCTATTTCAATGTTAAGTTTTTTGGCACAACCATTTAAACACTTGCATAGGATCTACACTATCTTGCTGAATTCCAGTCTTTATTCAGAAGCACAATAACCTTATTCTTAGCAGATCTCAGTTTTCATAGGATCAAATACCCCTGTGTAACTGAATCTGGTGGTTTCAGGTGGATAACCATACTGATCCATTCATGGGGGAGAAGAGTAGTAAAAGAGGTCAATACACCAAGACAATATTTAAAGAAGCTGCTGAAAGGTATTAGCTATCAAAGATCAATTGAGAAACTCTTTATAATGAGCTAACAATGCAGTCAAGATAAGAGTCAATAAAACAAAATAGAAGACAAGAATTAAGCCTAAGAAACAGCATGGAAGCAATGCCACACCATCAACAAATGAAACACACAATCTCCTATTCAAAAATCAGAAGAATCAGCATTACTGATGTTTCCATATAAAAGCCACACTGGGAGTGCCACTCAAGGGACACTGTTTTCCTCTGAACAGCACCTCAAGCCCATTGTGCTTACACTCACTTGTATTCCGAGCTCCTTGCCCTGCAGTTTTATCAACACTTTCCAGCTCAGTCACTCTGTTCTGGAGGGATTCCACACTGCTCTTCATGCTGTCAGCCTCCTCCCAGTTCTGTCGGAAGGGACGGATTTCTTTGTCCAGTTCTTTGAGTTTCTCTGCTTGACTGTCTATCACTCGCTTTATAAAATAATAGCATACAGGTTAAAATAATGCAAAGACATTAATTTATGCAAATTAAACAAAGATTACACGTTGGTAATAAGACTGAATTCCAATATAAACAAGTTTTGCTTATGTCAAGTATTTTAATAATAGAAATCTTGAAAATTTAAAGCAATAGCTCAGGTATTTATGAAACACTAAAAAATATTAAGTGCTGCATAGGTAGAACACCATCAGAATTAGCAACAGACTTATTTTTAAAAAGGGACTTGTTAGCGTGCTCTTGTCTAAAGTAGTTTGATTTTTGGGAATTTTTTTAAACCTTTGAATGTAGGAACAATTTTCCAAATGTCTATGTATTGGTATTATGGGCTGATACTTGCTGGGTTTCATGTGAGAGTACTTAAGCAACAAAGTATGGGCACAACTTACTGCGGTGTGATCAAGTGGCTGCCCATGTGCACAAGTTTATATTGGTTTATAGCAAAACAACTTATCCCTCCAGGAAAACATCATTACTCTTGCACACAGAGAACATGAGTACACACATGTGCAAGCTCCCAGCTCACATAAATCAGTCATCAAAGCCGAAGTTATTACGTGCCCATAACTATATCAGAAGCCCTCAAGAACGTAAGCAAAACTACCACTTCTGTCCCCTTAAGTACCTTTAAAATTCCCACTCTTACTTCCTAAACTGAATAACCCATGTATTTTGAAGGTACTTTCTGTTGAGTGCTTTTAAGAAAACAAACAAAAAAATAGCCCAGCTGCTTTTGGAAAAGCATTTAACACTAAAGAAATACACAGAAAGGCCAGTGTTCTCTGAAAGAGGGACATTGCAAGCATTTAAAAATATTACAAATATAAAGAACATATTTCCCAGTCTACCTCAAATCTGATCCAAGAAATACGCAGCACTTCATATTATCACAGCTAATTTGGACTAGCAGGAATTTTAGCCAGAACTCCATAATCAGTTGTGAAGTTCAAATGATAACAAAAATATCTGAGACAAGAAACTACTTTTGCTACCACCTACAGTTGAATTCCAAATCCAACTTTATAGTTTATCATCATATAGAGCCAACATACATAAAAATGTTTTTTCATTTCTTCACAAAAATAAGTGGCAGTTGAGTACAAAACAAGATAATAAATTTATTTTGCATTTGCCTTCTGGTTAGCCATGTGGATTCAGTGTTCCCCACTGATGGGGAAAACCCTTCTGCCTCACACAACCTCCACTTCCCCTTTTAGCCATTTGCTTTCAATCACGTGGTTTCAGTTATACTAAAGTCTGTAACCATTAATTGAGGGTTGTCAATTCGATGAGCCAGCTAGCAAAATCAGGTTTAGGAGTCTTATTTTTTTTGTCTCAAAACCACTGAGCAATCTAACATATGTCAGGATTAACTGTTTATTTCTATGCTTATGCTTTAAAGCAAGCTAGATATCTCTCACTTACACAATAAGGGCTTTGTGAAGGAAAACTGTGCACTGAATCATAAATGCCAGGGGTATGGGCCCAGTCAATGTATGAAGCAGCTTGCCTGGACCTACTAAACATCACCTACCAAAAACAATCACACCCTCCCACTTGGGCTGATTGGTAATCAGACAATAAACCAGGGAGGGGCTGTCAGCCATATATAAAAGCAAACGCACCATAGAATGGCCTGAATGCATGTTGGGACAGCAGAACTGAAAGATTTGGCCACTAGTTTACAGTTAACATGCAAAAGTAAACTCAAAATATGCCCAAGTCTGATATTTTTCCTTTACTCACACCAAACATGAACTCTGTAAGGCAAGAACAGTAAGATGGCTGGGGGTCTGCCCAGTGCCTTGCAGCTTGCACCTCTTTGGACTAACACAGCATCAGAAAAATAAATGATTACATTTTTACATGAAATGGGGAAGTGCAGTAGAATTGTAAGCAGAAGAATTGTAAGCTATTCTTCTGGGAGAAGTCTACCCAAAGTTGTTATTAGGGACCAACTTCTCTCCATCAACCTGTGCAACACTCTACCTTTGTACATGGGTAATCAATTCTGGTTCAGCTGCTTCTGTTTCACATTGGCAAATGTGTAGCATTTTTATCTTCTGACATGAGAATTCAAGAGGTACAAAATAATCAGAAATAAGATTTCTATTTAATTTTAAAAAAGCAGTGGGATCTCTATCTTTTTACCCTACAGGGAGTCAACCTCCCTCCTGCTGGGAGGTACTGATGTACTAAATCTGAATTTAATGCAGCAGTGGAGATTTTCACTCTAATTATTCCATTAGAAAGCACACAGATGTCTCACACTGTACTCATAAATTTTCAAGTAGTTATCAATTTTCTAAATGCACTTTTTATTCTAGCAACTGACCTCTCCAGCTCATTAATCTCAAGTTATGTGCTTGGCAAACCATTGTGGGCTCCTTTTGATGTTGATTTTCATACAGGGTTTTGTTTGGCATTTCTAACAACTTCCAGAATTTTAGTACTATACTTACTGAAAGAATTTCAGAAAATGTCATAAGGAATTGAAGAGTTCTATTGGACCTTTCCATTGCAACTGATAGTGCAAAATTGGAAAGCTAAAAACCAGACTAGATAAGGTACTACTTGACTTGGAAAAGAAATAATGTGTCCTTTTCCTCTGAAGGAACGCATTACTCATCAAATCATTTTATCTTTGTGAGGCCACTGTTTCTTTTGTCCCTCAGTACCTCACGTCCCCACTCTGCTTACTACAGGCTTACTCATATGCTTCCATTTCCATATGAAAGGCTGGATACTGCATGTAAAAGTTCCTCTCCACGTGACAGCAGCCAAAAAATGTATCACACACCCTTGGTAAAAACACTTTCCCTAGAGACCAGTATATAGAAAACAAAACATCTCTAGGCTGAGGTTCCTGCCAGTGCCCAGACTCCCTCCATGCATTTACACAGGTTGTGTCAGATGCCTCACAGTGCAGATGATGCTCAGTGACGTTGCTGCTGCTCCCCAGCCAAAAAAAGGTCACCTGACAGCCAGTAGTGGAACTGTACTAGACATCAGCAGCATTAGTAGGTCTTGGGGGACTAAGCTACTATCTCTTGCCCAGGACCTGAACTGATCAGTGCAGTATCCGTGGCTCCCATGTAACCATGGCTGCTCAACACAACCTGGGAAAAGCATGGCTCACAAGAGGTAACTAATTCCTTCCACTCTTGCTGGGCAACAGAAGGAGGCTATCATGTTGTCCAGGAAAAAAACAAATTGAGGTGTGTTTCCAGGATACCCCTTAAGAATCACACTGAACCCGGAAATTCCACTGAGTGGAAGGAATCAGGTTGAAATAGCTTTGAAATACAGTTTGGCTTAAAATAACCAAATTGAAATAGCTGGTGAGAGGAACTAAGGAGCAGAAGGGGAAAAAAAAGAGGAAAAAAGAAAAAAACAGAAAAAGGAAAAAAAAGAAGAGCAAAACATTTCCTCCAGTACTTATTACCACCACAAAGCCACCTGTTGGAATCTGCTGCTTTGTAGTGGTTTGGGGGCTTTGTTTTTTCCTAAACCAAACATTTGAAAATTGATTTTGCTAACTCTTACAGCTCGAGGAAGTTACAGATATTGCAATCTGTCATTTAAGACAATAACGAAAAACTCTCCTCAATGTTTTTTCCATTTCCAATCTCATTGCTGGCCACAGAGACAGCATGTGTAGAAACTCCAGGCTTACAAATTAACTTACCTCCTGGTAGATTCAATCAGCAATATCAGTACATACAAGGATTAGCTCCCCAGTGTCAGAATGCAATACTGCAAGCAGGCAGCCATATCACAGACTATCATCAGACAAGGAACAATGACTCAGGCAGGCTAAGGTGGTTACTACATGGGCAGGTCATGGAAAGAAATTACTGCTATAAGAAGAAAGGTTGCAGCTGCCAAACTTGAAGGTTTCCTTATACACCATCATCAAGGGTCTGCAGGCTCTGAGCTCCTGAATGTGCCACCCTTTGACTTTTAGCCACACTCTGGTTTGGATACTTTTATCTTTCTTGAGTATCAACATTTGCAGTTTATGCGTGAAGTGAATAGAAAGTGAAAAAGGTAATTTTATTTACATTCCTTTAAGGTGGATGCTACAACAGGTATCTGATATTCTAGCAGCAGACACACTACATTAATGTGTAAATGATACCTCCACAATTGCTTGTTAAATATCTCCTGAGCTTTCCCTAATTGTGGTTAGTATCATGCAAGCTAATACAAATTCCCAGCACCCACGTTCCAAATCAGCTCTGAATACAGAGCAAGGAATTTCAGCCTCGGCTAACCACTGTGTCAGAGTATCCACAGGATTTCTAGTTTGATGCTGGCTTGTGGCCAGGTCATTCAAAATACAGAACATGAAACTCAGACCTATAAGCAAAGGAATAACTAGATAAATTTTTTTCAGAAGGGCAACAGAAATGTGGATTTTAAAGAAGTGCATTCAAATGCATTACGCTATGTTTGAATTAAATCCACACCAGACTGATCTTACTCATGATTCGTATTTTTTTTTAAATACCAGCAAGTAGAAAAGAAATATAGATAATACTTGACAATTTTAAGGTGCTAATCTAGCCCTTCAGTGTGACAGTACTTCCTTAAGTAGTCTTTTTTAAGTAAAAAAAAATTAGGATTATTCTTCATATAAGATTTCTATTTCATTTGCAATCTTTTCCCTTTTTAATCAACTTCTTTTGTTTGTTTTAACATAGGCTAGGCAATTGCAGTGTTTTAGCAAACTATTTTTAGTTTAATTTTACTTCATTAAACACAACAAACCAGAAGGAAAAAAAAAATCAGAATGGCTCTCTAATAAGGTAAAATCTCTCCCCCCCTTTTAGCCCACCTCACTTCTCAAGTGTAAAGGCACAGAAGAGAAGCTACTACCATTTCTGCTTTAATGCGGAGATTCTAAATTTCTTACCTGTAAATGAAGTATTTTAGATTCATTATTCCGCAGCATTTCCTTCTGTCTTTCAATTTCTATTTCAAAGCTACAAATCTGATTATGTAAAGTTTGTATACTCTTGTTCTTTTCCAAACTTTCATTCTGGAGCAAGGCCACCTGGAAAAAATTCTACAATTACTCCTGCCAAAGTTTATTAAAATACCTATAACTTTGTTAGTTTTAAACTATCTTAAACACATGAAAGGGATAAGATCCTAATAAAATCTCTCTCCATATCTTGCAAATAAATAAATAAATAAATAATCCCCAACCTTCTGATAGCTACTTTTCCACTTCCAATGTATTGGCATTGGTACAACTTTGGCTTAAGAAAGTGCAGATGGGACACAAAACCAGCAAAGAACTTGTGTCTAAATGCAACATTTTCTTTATTCACTTGTTGTTTAATGGCTTGGTTTCCTGATTTCCACCAACTGACTTGGGAGTTGCTTGGAGTTTGGAAGAAACAACCTAATTCACTCTAGATCAGTGTTAAGAACTCGAGCCCTGCACAGAAGGGACACCAGAGACAAGCTGAGCTTGTTGGATCAGGGAACACTAATCTTCTTAATCTATTCCAATCTATCCTGATCTATAGCAAATTTAAGGAAAAACATCTGCATGGGATTGACTTAAAAGAATGTGATGGTGATGAAAACTCTTGAAATGAATGAATACAGAAGGGATCCATGCATTTGAAGGACAATCCAATGGTGCCTACTAGTAGAAAAGACCCAAGAGCTACAGGCTGTGAATTATATTATCTCTCCGTACTGATATTTTATGAATTTATTCATTAGTGACTCATTCTGTTTTTAAAACATGAGCCTTGTTAAAAGAATATCGTATTATAGATCTCCTTGGGGATGAAAGTAATACAGTAAATATTTTCTGTCACACTGCTTAGTGCTTGTTCATTAATGTGGTTTGGAGAAGGGGGCTGCCTGGTGGTGGTGCATTGCTTTTTTGAGAAATCTAGTTTTTCCTCAGGCAAGATTATTCAGCAGCAAAAACATGGAAAACAAACACTTGGCACAAAATGATGTTTGGACATGCCCTGGCTATTCCACAGATAGATCTTTATACAGATGTGAAGCAGCACCATTTCAGACCCAGAAGAATCTCGATAAATGTTTCACATCAAGACCAATTACTTGGATGTTTCATGTTCTCAAAAAAAAAAATCTACTCCCTGGCCTCTGTTACAGGTGCTTGTTTGAGGTTAAGCCATCTTCATCTCTGATGTGGGTGCCACTGCAGAATTCCATCCCCCTAACCGCCCTCTAATCAGACACCATCACCAAATCCCTCATGTGTCACTGCATTCCTAGCAGAATCTAACCTGTTTGAAAAGGTAATTAATCTCAAATCTCTGCACCAGCCTAAACTAGACAAAGGACCATCAAAGTCCACAGGCATTCAGGAAGTTCATTAGACAGGGGCCCAAAAATACAGATATACCATAATATATGTGTGGTTATCTACTTTTCAGTATAATACAGTACAGTATGTGTGCATATACACACATAGGTTGGTTCTGCACTTTACACATGGGAAAACTGGCAAAAGAAACTCAACAGAAATGAGACAAAGCTAAGTTTGTCAATGCAGAGAGAGAAGCAGTATTGAGGCTGAAGGAAGGCATGCCTAGGTACTAGCAAAAATTTTCAAGAACAAGCTTACATTTAAACCAGTACCTCTGCCTCCCAGATATTAAAGATCTGCTGAGTAGACACTTCATTTTTTTGCATCCTCCATTTCCTTAATGAATCAAAGTTCTTTAGTTAATTGTGATCTGTACATTTCCCTTTTCTCACTGTTTCCTCCCAAGGCCTCCCAATCACAAGGCAGTTACACTCTGGGTCACTAAGCATTACATTTCAATTTTTGTACACATTATAAAACGTGGGCCTGTCTTGTACTGAGATTTTCCACACAGTCTTACAGAATACAAGAAAAGTAAAATTATGTCCTGCAGTCCTTAATCATACAGAACTGTCATTGGTAAGTCAGGAATTGTAGTTTGGTTGTGATTTGTGAATAAAAAAAATATTTAACACTAAATAGTTTGCCAACTATCGTTTCAGCATAAGTCTTCAGAACTTCAGTTTGAAAAAGGGTAAAGGAAACACAGCATCCAATCACAAACTGCATCAGCCTCCTTTACTTCATTGGCATATTTGAAATATTCCTAGGAAAAAGCAGGCTCTTGTTCAGCAATTTTGCAAATTAAGCTGTTGCTTACTAAAGAATAAAAACCTTATGCCACAAGAAACTATTCAAACAGGTCCCATATTTAAGTCCTGTATTAAAAAAGACAAGTTTATACCAGTTTTCATTAAGAATGTGATGAAGCCACAAAATTACGTTCAACTGATTATTTCCAACATTACAAATCTGTGGGAGCTCAGTCTGCAATTCTACCCCATCAGAGGGTAAAAAAAGTACTGAATTTTAATTTGCCCCACAAAGTTTTGGATCAAGATTTTACATCTGACCTTCTCTTACTCTTTGCCACCAGCACCATTCAATACCAAACTCCTAACTTAGCACAAGCTTTGCAGCCCTGAAGACTTTCAGTTTGCCTACTCCATGTGCACTGTTAAAGAATGTGGTGACTGGGAAAAGGCAACTTCTCCTTTCCCCTCCAGACATATCACAGAGAGAAGCCCAAATGAAATCTTGACCCTACACAAACTTAGAAGACTTCCACTGACTTCGGCAAGGCTAAGATTTCTGAGATATCCATCAGCAAAGTTGACTTTGCTGTTCTTCAGCAAATCAATTAATTTTTTCCTCAAAGAAGAGCACAGCAATAAAGTTACAAATCATTTTGTTACCCTTCCCTATAATAAAGTCACTGACATATGACATGTGGTTAGCTCTTCTGGTAACTTGGCACTGGCTTGGGATTTCCAGTGATTCAACTCTTTATTATGAATAGGAAGAAGTCTACAAAGCAGGAAGTAAAAAGTAAAAAAATGGACATACAATGATAAGCAGTTATGTCCTAAATGAAAGCTGAAACAAAAGTCGAACATAAAACAGTAGTAGAGTGTCTAAGTCTCTAAGGTCTGCAAGAGACAAACATAGAACCGCTGGGCATTTTTTAAATGACAGAGCACTTCTTAGGACACTGACAAAAGGCAGAACATGATCTATTCCAGAAGTCACAGGGAACGTGGGTTTTTTCCTATGATGTAAAATAAATTGTGTAGTTTTAATCAGACTAATGAAAAATGAACTAAGGATATGAATCTGTATCTCTCAAAACTGAAAAATGTAAAGTTCCTACATTGACAAAGTTTCACATGCAAAAGCAAACTGAAGTAATGTTATGGATCGTCAACCTAAGACCTACCTACACGTGTAGGAAAATTCTATCTAAAAAAATCCTGTATGAGACCTCTCCCAGGTTCAATGGCTTCCTTAAGGGGCTTCAAGTTCAAAACCAAGCAGTTCAGGAGCAAACATGCTGGGGGCAAAAAACATATTACACTGTTCCAGTTACTGTCTGCTTTAAAACTACACTTCCTGCAGCTGCAGGACCTTGCTGGAGAGCCAGGCACAAGAGAGCTCTGTAGGCCAAGAAGGGAATATGCTTTCTAGACAGAGTTTGCTAAACTGCAGCTTGTGGTCTGGTCTGAGATGACAGAAGTCATATCCTAAGTGCCACTGAGCTTACACTGGAACTGCTACTTATGAATTCATTTGAGTAAAGTCTGAAGAGGCTCCTGACTCTTCTGCCTGCATTCGTAGAATAATTTTGTAATTCTGGGATCTTCTTTCCCCTAAAAATACAGAAAAATTATTTTGATGTCTATGTAAGACTTTTTCAAAAAGATTTAAGAAAGCAGTCATTTGTTCTGTCATTAAATCAAAGCTTTGAATTTTATTTGCAGAACAGGTGGTTAAGTCATTCAAATTTATTCACAAGATCATAGCTGATACAACTCCCAGCATCTCCCAAATCCCAAACAATTTAAAACCTGGAGTCCCAAGGAAGCACTGCAACACAGAATTTCACTCTGGTCTGGCACTAAGGCAGACATCAACAGGCCCATGAGTCTACAGTATGTTTAATTTAATTAACCTGTGCAGGTCTTTAAGTTTGGAGAGCAAGAACAAAAATAAATGCAATAAATAACCAGTTTATTAAACGCTTCTAAAGTTATGTCAGGAAAAATGATGAGGTAGCAAAGATACAGCTCATAGTGCTGCCATGGCTTTCTGAACTGTTCCATAAGAAGGCAGCTCAGAGAGGAAATACAATCCTGGACTGTTTATTTAGGTGAAGAAAGTGTTTTAATTAAGTTATCAATGAGGAAAATTGTCCATGTTTCTCACAGCGTTTTATTCGGTAGCAAAGGGACAAAGATATGCTAAATGGCTTGATAGCTTTTGAAGCCTACTAGTGCTTTAGCTGTAATGTTGAACAGCTGTGAAACAGGAAAAAAGTGCTTCTTCCAGTACTTTTATATGATTTTAAAAAGTCAATGAAAATTAGAAGTGATAGTAGAAGATATACCTTATTTTCTAGAGCATTGCTCCACTCTTTCAATAAGTTAACATGCTGCACTGCTGAGCTGGCTTCATGTGCTTTAATTTGTTGGTTTGTTCCCTGTGACAACAAAGAATTTATACAATTTAGCCAATTCCACTTCTTTTAAACCTATAAAGAAAGAGTATATAAAGACATCGAACCAACACAACATATTTTGGTTCACGGGTGCATGTTGCAGAACTGTAGAGAAAAGGGAAATCTATTTGGGAATTTACCAAAATCAGGAATACATTTAATATAGCAAGTGTTTTATACAACTGCCATGTATTTCCATCCAGTGTGCTTGATAACTCAGAAACAATAAAGATGAACAAGATTTACAAAATGAATTGTATTTTAGAGTCTTTTGTGTAGCTTTGAACTAAACAAAGCACAGTAAAACCCCTGAGTCATGTAAAATCTAAAACTTCCAATTCCACTAACTGTAATTTAAAACTTCTGTTCTATTTCATGAACAGCTTCATATGCAACATATTTTTCTTCAGCTGAATATTAAAGACAAATATTTAAGATAAATTTATCATCACTGGAAACTGCCAGCTTTATAAACTACACCGAGAGTTATTACAACGCCTGTTTTGTCATCTTTACCATGACTGTTCTGTGATATTCAGATATGCTGCCTCTGCACAACCTATAAGTGCTATTACAAATAACCACTATATAAAGAATTTACAGAACACACATAGATTATATACAGAGTACATAAGATGCAGACCATGTTACTTCATTTGTATTGTGTTGCATTGCACCTACTTCAGTAAGTGCTTTGCGATGCAGAGAATATTAGCTTTGATGGCAGATATGCTGCAAAGCAACTGAAAGGGTTTCAATGATCCTCAAGGTATGTACTCTATATAAAATACTAAAAATATATATGTGGATATATGTACATATATGCACACATATACATACATAAAATGAATGGCAATACGTACGACATAACAGTGGGCAGGGTTACAGCACTGACCAGTTCTACCACTAAGAGCATTACTGTTAACACTTAAAAAGATGAATGCTCATTATTTAAGAACCTGGAAATACCTGCAGGACATCATCTATTGAGAAGTGTTGCTCCTTACAGTCCTTGTCTCTTTAAATAGCCATGGGCTAACAAATGAATCATTCTATCAGATAAGTGCCATTTTTTCCTGTCAGCGCTTTCTGAAATGTCCTGGCTAATATTTTCATTACATAAGCATCCAAATTCCCCAGGATATACGGTAAGGGAAGCAGAATATTGGAAGAGACTGGAATAGACTGGAATAATACTACTAAAACTGAATCCGGAGGTTTGATTTATTTTTTTAATTTTTTTTAAATATTGCAGGGATTGCCAGGATTAAAATCTAAACCTTTTTTAAAAAATGAATTTCATGCTTTGATTATACACCTGTGTGCACACAGACATATTAATGCGCATTAAAATACATGTTTTAAGTGTGCTAACCTATGTTTAACCTAAATTAAAAATACTAAGACACATAAATGAGAGAAAATATAAACATACTCAGTTCAGGAAAATGCTTTCATAGAAACAACTGAAGTTACTCGTCTACCTTCTGAAGAACTGAAGAGACTTTCCTCTTACCCTAAGTTAACAAGTTCTTCAAATGTGTCATATTCCTATTTCAACAAGATATACCTAATAACTGAACTCCCAAACCACTGCAGGAATGTCTGGGCTTTTCATGTTTATTTTTAAAATGCAAAATCAAACATCTGTATAATCACTTGGTGCAACTGGATAATTTTAGTAACCAAAACTAGAGAAGTCCAGAACTTTCATGTCAAAGAATTAGGTTCTATTTGCAGTCTTTCATCAATTGGGAAGTATAATTGTTATATACTGACCTGAAAAGTGCAGCCATAACGCTTAAAACTACAGGTACTTGGGGCATTAATACATTCTGACAAATGTGCATTCAACTGCAATAGGAAAAAAATGTGAGTTTTGGCAAAAAGACTTTTGCATGATACTGCTCAAAACATAAAGGGCAGAGGTTATCAGGTTTGTATTGTGTGCCATTTGCAGAACATACAACACACATGTGTATATTTTCTCCAGTCTGATCTCAAGTGCAAATTCTGAATATACACATATGTAAACCACACGCACATGCCAATACAGTATACAGTGTGATACATTTAATATACAGTGAAACTTCTACCAAAGACTATTTCAATAGGCAACCCAATTTAAAAAATCCCAAAACAAACAGAAAGAACATATTCTATAATTATTTGATTTCATTTGACTTTAGTGAATCACTAGTCTTTTCTCAAAAAGTCATTTTTTTTTTACTGGTGCTCTGAGCAAGTCTTAAGATCAGTTTCACTGTAGTAAAGTACATTTTTTTCTAATCCTAATTTCATGAGGAACCAACTTTTCAAAACATAACATGCAGTTCTCCGTGCCTAAATTTAACAGTTAGATTACACAAAAAAGACTAAACAAGTACTGCATGAAACAGACAAAGAGTTTTAGAATATGTACAGTTAAGTAACTTTAAAAAAATGCAGTACGTGGGATTAAAACTGATTAGTAAAATGCCTGCATTTTTCACAGATTGAGATTTAGTCCAGTATCTTGGATTATTATGAGCACAGACCACTCTTCATTTAAAAATAAACCAATTCACAGAAGCATATACATATATATGGACAGCAGCAGCACAGACGGCAGCAGCTGGATGTAAACTGCCTTAAAGTTGGAGCAGAGAGACATTTTTGGAAAGGACAGCACAACAAACACTCTCTTTTCAAAAACAGGGTCTGCAGTTTGTATTTCCCACAAAGCAGCCAGGAGCTAGAGCCTGGCTCCTCAGCTGGCATCACTCCTCTGGGTTTCAGAATCTCATTTGAAATTCCCACATCTTAAGCCCCACATGACTCAGCTCATCCACCTCCCTGGAAAGAAGTGGTGAATCAACACTGCTTTGAATGTGTAGCTGTGGAACAGACAAGAGTCTTTAAAATCTCATACCGAGATGCCATCGGTCACTCATCTCTGATTCACAACTATTGTGTTCTAAACACTACCTGTAGAAATTCACAGTTTCATTTCAAAAGACATGTAGTTGAGAAAAGAGTAAGAACAAGTAAGAAAAGGACATGTGGTCTAACAGGTTTTACAAGAATGCCACGTTTTTCAACTCCTCAAAACCAGAAGTCTGCCAAAGAGTTACAAATTAAACATGAAAATTGCCTTTTATTCTACAGTAAGATATCCACTTGTACACTACAGAATTTTCTCAAACTGTTAAGCAGGCATTTTCCCATTTTCTGCCTTCTGTTGTCCCTAACCATGCAATCAAGTAATATATACATTTTCACAGTATCAGAAAAAAAATTAAGCAACATACAGCAACAGATGATGCAGGACAAAGGGCTGTTTAGAGTTCTGTTTCCACCCATGGTTTCAAACCCCATTCTGACTGTGTAACAATCCAGGCTTTAATGGCTCAGTTCTTACAAGCACTCAGACACACCTCTTGTAAAAGTAACTGCTGAAGTCAGGGTGTAAGAATAAGCCAAAGTGCTCCAGAATCAGGATTGAATCTTGGAAGTAAGCACTGGTAGGGTTGGCCAGCATATGTATTTTCTCTTCTCTTAACAGCTCAATTTCTCTTAATAAATACAGTATCTATCATATATTTTTTATTTCATAATCTTGGAGGAAAAAGACTGTATTAAACTTTGGCAGGAGCCTTATGTGCCTTGTGCACTCTGCCACGATTAATAATTTACAAGTGCAACTGAAAAATGGTATGAATCCAGCTCGGGAATTATGCAGCAGAGGAAAGAGAAAAGCTCATCCTCAGATCAGAAACTTCACTTTCCTTAAAAGAGGCTTACTGAGTGATGAAGACTTCAGTAAGTTCTTCTCTACCCTTGGTAAGTTAGTTCTCCTTCTAGGGAAAAATTAAGTACCTCGGTTTTGACAGATGCTGCTTTTATCTTTTCACGTACAAGTACATGGATCTCTTCAAAGTCAAGCTGTAATTGTTTTTTCATCTACGTATTACTGGAAGCTTCTATACATTAAGAGAAATTTTTATGCATATATGCATCTGCTGTTGGAGTGTTGTACTCAACCTTTATCTTACACCATTTCTCTAAGTATCAGTTACTATTTTTTCTCCCAAATTTAACATATTTAATCATAATTTAAGTTTTTCCATTAAATTACACATCTGTACGATTTTTGTGGTCTTTACTAACTCTTGTCAACGTGCGCTGAATTTTAATTGTGTATTTTTATTTTAACATAAACTAACTACCCCAAGATGCTGCTCTGTGGTGCTGAAATGAGGGAAGGGTAGGGGGAGAGCTAGTAAAAACGAAAGCAGGAAGGACATGCGCTAATCTTGGACAAGCCAAGTGTAATAATGACTCAAAATTAAGAAATTGTTTCTTTTAAAATAGGTTTTCAAGGAATCATTAAAAATATTTGAGTGTTATCACACTTCACTGTGTGGTAGAAAAAGCTTTTCCTCAGATCTCACATTTTAACAAGGAAATGGCTTCTGGCAAAATTCTTGCGAGATCTTATAAAAGACATTATTTAATTTTTCAGCACAACACTGGGTATGACTTCTTACCTCGCTCCTCATGAGTGTTTTAACACTACATTTATGAGGACATGAAACCATGACACATGGGCAGTCCGTATCTTCATGTTTCTACAGAGGAAAAAAGCAAACAAACCACAAATCAGATCTTATTCTTTAATTAAGAGAGGACTTAACCTGCAAAGAGAAGCACCTTACAATAATTAAAAATCCCACAAGATTTTTTCAATGTTATTCCCAATTGCACAGCTACAGAACTGCAATTGCTCAAACAGCAGTTTATAATTTTGATAGAGGTGTTGATATTCTGAGGAAGGGTTTCCTTGTGTTTTCCCACGCGAAGAAAATCTATTTGCTTAGCATTCTATTTGCTTAACAGCCTCAACAGAGAGGAGAAGATGACCTTGGAGCACAGGACTGTTTTGAAAAAGTTCCTCTGCCTGTTTTTTTTCCTCTCTCCCCTCTCAGGCTCAGTTTAAAGGCACAGAATAGCATAAAATTCATTTTTCTGGGGACAGAGCAGATGATACAGGATATCATAAAGTCACTCCAAGACATCTTCAAACAATGAAACAGTAGTAAAAGTCAAGTTTCCTTCCCAACAATTACTCTCAAAATCGGGCATCTTTAAGAGCAAGCAGAACCAGTGCAGACATCCTTTCTAGTAAGGATATATAGTACATGGAAAAGTTCTTCAGAAATTTACACTGCCCACTCTCCGAGATTCTCTTTCCTATGTATGGATATTCCCTTCCAATTCTTTTCTAATTTTGATTCCCAACCATCTAATACTAAGTCTCACTGTTACACATCATGATGCTGGGCAGGGATTTCAATCTGAATGTAGATGACAGGTATCTCAGCATAGCTGTCAAACACTATCACCCCAGTGAGGGAAGAAAGTCAGGCCCAAGATAACTGAATTTACATTTCCTCTCACTTCTCTCAACAAAATGAAAAATCCGTTTCTCGTCAAGTGACACGTCCCATTCAACTTGAAACACACTGCTTCATTTCTGGTACTTAAGCAAAGGAAACAAAGCTCTAGATCTACAAGCCTGTTAGAAAAGGAAGAACAAATAGCATGCCCTTTTTGCCCAGTCACCAGGTCTGTTTTTTGAAACAAAACCAAGACATAAAGGAGATCTGATCTCCTAGATGTGAAATGCCTTGGTCAGACTTCTGGCATAAATCTGCCGCTATTGGAAATTTTATCTCCCCTTTTTGAAGAAGGCCATCAGGCGCTGTCCTGACCCACCTACCCAGCCATGCTCCCCACTCGCTCACTTGGCGTGGCACACACAGACAGTCCCAGGGACAGGAATCAGGGAACCCCCAGCTGCTCCTGAGCCTGAGACCAGGGACAGCTCCTGAGCCACCTCCAGTCTGTCCCCACAAGGGTACTCAGCCAAGAGCAATGCCAAACTCCCTCCTCAAACAGCCTGTCGAGGTGACAATGATGCTCTTCTGATAAGCAGAGTCCCAAAGCACCACTCCTGCTCACGGTCAAGAGCTGGACCTGGACCCCTCATCACGAACACACCTGGAATTGTGTTGAAGGGAGACATCATACACAACCACGTGGTTTTAAGAGCCCAATGCCCTACCCACTTCCTTATTTATCAACTACAAACTCAGAAAAGTACTCCCTTCTAATATTCATTCCCTAATTTTAATTCCCTAACTTTCTTCTCTGACCTACCCAAACCATCTGACAAAGCCTGTGACACTGAGTCTTGGTTCTCGATAAAAAGGCAACATGCAACTTCTCAGCATTCTTTCCTCCTCACTTCACATCCCAGAGTCCACCCACTGAAGCCAAGGTGAGCCTTTCCAATGACTTCAAGAGATACCAGAGTAATCCCAGTCCAGTGGCAGAACTAACCTAATCTAAATTCACCCAGTTGAGCACATAAAGCCAAACGCCAAATCCAGTACAAACCACAGGTGATACCACATGCAGGGCTCCCAGCACAGATGAGGGCAAGGCAGGATGTTAACAAGGCTCCCAGAAAATCCAGTGCCGTATTAGGAACAAGCCTGGCTCCAGAGCAGTGACAGAGAGCAAGGGACAATGTCTGGGGTCTTCCCAGGGGCTGTCCCAGTCAGCTCAGCTGTATTTCAGACCACTGGGCAGAGCCCAGATTGCCCTGGCAGGGTCTGGTTTGTGGCCAGGGTTTCAGGGAGGAGCCCAGGCACCAGTGTTGTCCTTCCAGATCCATGTCACACTACTGCAGCCTAAGTATCAATTTTACAGGACAAGCACTCCCACGTGGCTTTGTGGATTATACACAGAAAAATACAGTAATCCAGAAGCATTTCAAACTACCAATTTCCATTTAAACAATGTACCATCTTTATCTGTCAGGAGCTATAGGATGGAAAAGGTAGGCTTGTGACAAAAAGAAAACCTAAATTTTTAGATAGTTTGAACAAAAGACATAAAGAGGCTAAGTCACTAAGTGAGGTAAGACAAATGCAATCTAAAAAAGCGTTCTACTAACATTGTTAACTTGTTGGAGTCTGCCTCCAACAACGGGGATTTCCTACCCCGCGGCTCACGGGATTCTGTGAAGACGTGAACCACATGTTCTCCAGTAACATTTTTTGTTTCCATTTGCATACCTTTTTTCTCAGTCTGCTCCCTCTATCTCCGTTTTCAGTTCAAGTCACTGAGGCCAGCTTCAGTCATTATTACATTAGAGAAAATTCTAGGCTACAGAAGCTAGAGATGAACTCAAGTTCATCTCTAAAAAAGCAGTTTTGTCAATGAGAAGTCAAATTTCTCAAATGAGAAGTCAAAAAAAACCTTACAGTATCTAAAGGGGCATACAGAAAGCCAGAGAGGGTCTTTTTACAAGGGCATGTAGAGATAGAACATGGGGAAAGGGCTTTAAGCTGAAAGAGGGCAAGTTTAAATAAGATATTAGGAAGTTCTAGACTGTGAGGGTGGTGAAGTGCTAGAACAGATTTTCCAGAAAAATTGTGAATGCTTTATCCCTGGAAGCATCCAAGGCCGTGCTGGATGTGGCTTTGAACAACCTGGTTGAGTGGAAGGTGTCTCTGCCCACAGCAGGAGGGTTGCAACAAGGTGATCTTTAAGGTCCCTTCCAAGTCAAACCATTCTGTGGTTCTAAAATTCAAATGTACAGTTTCATTAAGCTTCTGATTGTTATTAGTAAAGTATAATGAGGTAACATTTTAATCAGGCCACAACAAATAAGCCCATCTGCATTTCTATAACCACTGAACTTTTAAAAATCTGGACAAAAAAACCCTAAAAATATCAGCCAATCCAGTTTGCAGAACGTATTTAATACTCACTGATTCTGACACAACACATCTTTTAGTATCACTTTTTGCCTCCAGCCTGATAATTCTGGGAGAACAGCATCCATAATCTACCTAAATACACTTTCACCTCTGTATCAGAATTTACAAGAATAAAACAGGGCAGACTTATTTTTTTCTGTGCATTTTCACGTCTCAGCCACCTTATTCTAGGTAAGGCACAATTACTCAACTACCAGCCCCCGCAAGTGTGCACTCAAATAACTGAGAGCCAAACCTAAACCATAATTTGGCCAGGTTCTACCTATGCCTTTTTGTAACAACATCTCCAAGCAAAGAACACTTCTCATCCTTGTCAGACCTCACCTAACAAACAACACACAAGAACACAAATGAAAACGAAATTTTCATCACTCTTACAATACTAAGAAGGTGTGAGATCCAAGACCATCAAACTATGGAAATTATGTAGACAGAATTAAAAAAAAAAAAGGTTAAAGTTACAGCAAGACAGATTCAGCATAGTACCTGTGAAATAACACAAACACAGTCAAATCACAAAGTAAGCAGGACTTTTGCAACCTCTGCTCTGTAATTCTAACCCTCAATATGCTGCCTATCAGACAAGCTACTCTGATGCCAAGAACAGCAGTAACTCATCCTAGGCCTGTCACGTACCATTGCTGGTTATAGCAAGACACAATTGGTTTTACATTCTTCCCTTCCTCTCAAAACAGATCACACTGTACCCAAGAAGGATCACAAAAAAGATGGGAAAAAAAAAATCTTACGCTTTTCCTGCGCAATATCTGATTGTTATTACGGTAGCTGCACATTTATTACCTAAACTGTAAAAAATCTAAAAAGTATAGAAAAATTAACTTCAGTATCAATAGTAGGCAGTGGATCTGAGCTTTTTTAAATGCAGTATCTGAACATCAGAATAAAGAAAATATTTCCTATTAAATGCAGGGTTTTTTTCAGGAAAAAAATGCGTTTTGAAGGTCAGCCTACTTTATTCTCTGAATTATTAATTCTGGCTGAGAGGTCAAAGCTCTTTTGGTAGCTACAGAAAAGGACAGAAAGAGTTATTATTCCACATTAATGTAGGGAATCTTGATGTATATACACAAGAAAATACTGCACCTGCAACATAATCATTGGGACTTGGCTTTTACAGTATTTACAGGTTGTCTCCCGGTATTTACAGGTCTTCTCTACATGGTCTGGCAAATCTTTTCTCAGTATTTTTTCTTTGCAATCAGCACGAGGACATGGGAGTTCTTCAAACTGACAGTCAGTTCTCAAATGCATCTGGAAAGATAAAAGAAAAAAAGGTAAACCCAATTAAGTTTTGTACGTCTTCTATCCTTTGAAGACATCCAACATTAAATAACTTCAGAACTAAAGTAAGCAAAGTTACTTTGTGAACAGCATCACACAAGAGGAAACACTAACAAATCTATTCAGAAATACATTTCTGACTGTACAGTCCCTTTACCTGGACAGTTGATTTCACTTTATTACAGATGTACATGAGCTACACTAAATGCATTCCAACAGAGCACAAAATTCCACACAATTTAAACAATTAATTTAAACAAACGGTAAGCATTCTTTTTCAAGGTATATTATTCCACATAAACATAGATGCTGCTTTAAGTTGTTTAGGTACCTGAGCCTGCTCATTCAAAGCAAGAATCTACACATCTCACTGCAAACTGCTGTGCAGCCATACCATACAAGTGTTAAATTACTGAATTACTGCTATCTCATGCCTTCACCAAAACAGCTACAGGTTACTTTGCGCAACTTAATAGGATTGACCTTTTTTTATGATCCACCTGCCCCCAAAGGTTTAATTTTATGCATAAACACCACTTACATTAAGATAAATAAAACCACACCAAAATAGTAATCAAATTTTTCACATTTTTCAAGTATACATTAAGATTCTGCAGTATTTGATTTCTCCCTCCTTCTCATTTGGTTCTTCCATTTACATTTCCAAGCTTTAGTGCCAATCACATGATTTTTTATCAAAAAGCTGAGTTTCAAAACAATTAAAATCTATTGTAGCATTTATAAATCAAATTAACCACCAGTGTGAGCAACTTAAGAAACTGACTGGGATTTTAATTTGTAAGAATTTTTTCCTCATTCTTCAACTCTAAAGAAAGCTTATGACTGTTAGATTAACTTACCAGTAATTGACCCAAAGATAGCTGTTCCTTACAGCCCTTATTTTCATTTCTGCAGTATATTTGAAGGGCAAGTAGTTCTCTCCTGCAACAATTATCTTTAAATACCTGAAAAATCAAAAATCACTTTATTTTAGAAACTGAAAGCCACTCAAGGATATGCAAGTTCAAGTAAAGTAGAAGCCATGCAATTCAGCTACAGTAGTGTCGTTCGATTCTAGCTTTATGTGTCAGAAATAAAATCCTGCTATTCAATTTTTCTAGAATGTGCACAACACTGAGGTTCCTCCACTGTGAAGCAGCTCAGTGAAAGAGAGTATTTGGACAGATATTCTACTACTGTTTCAGTTTTACTATAAATACAATAAAGGGAAAGGTACAAGAAAGGACCAAATTTGCTGCTATTTGCTTGCCAGTATTAGGCCTGCACAAGAGAGAACTCTCTACATTGTTTGTGGAGCTGCTGAATTAGGCACAATACCATAAGACAAAAGAGACACAAAACACAGTGGTTCAGAGGGGAAGTGTTTCGTGGATGGTGGTCCCAAAACTACTGGATTGGTTGGCTGGAATACCTACTTGCACTTCAGTGGTAACACATAATTACAGATATTTTCCAAGGTTTTGGACTGAAGGAGGTTTTTTTTATTTCAGGCTTTAACTCTCTCTCCATTTTAATGTTTATAAGCACTTTCAGTTTTTTTTGTCTACAATAAAACTGGAAGAAGCTACAAATAGAGAGTTTGGGGTTTGAGTTTTACACCTTTTATGGGAGAAAATACATAAGAGACAGCACAACTGAGCTCTCAAGAAGCCAAATTGCGAAGGGCAGGAACTAAAAAGAGTTAACTGAAGACCATTACTGCTATTTTGAAGTCCAAAACTAAAGAGATAAAAACTTCTAATTATTTTTCAACTGCTTTAATGGCCATTAAGAAACCAAGTCCAACCTATGACTGCTTCTCTGATAAACAGACTCCTGTGATACTCTGTACTCTGCAGCACTCCAGTAATTACAGAATGGTTCTGCATGCTAACACTTAACCAAGAATTATGATCCACCTGCCCACAGTGACTATGAATCTATCCCCAGTATCAGTGAAGAAGGAAACACTGCAATCATTCTCATCTGATCTCATCTGACACAGGTCACTGATTTCTATTTACTTTTCAGAAGCGTATGGGAAGTTTAATGAATCAACAAGTCTCATTTAAATAATCAATTGCCTATGCTGCAGTATCTTTTCCAAAGTAATTCACAGGGTTAGTATGTACACTTTTGCTGACTGAAGTTAAGGTAAGAAGACAACTTTTAAAGATTTTCAAGGATTATCTAAAAGCATTTCTGTAATTTTGGACTTCAGCATTCTGTGAGAAGAGAGGTTTCCAGTTTTAAGAAAAACAATGATTTGCACAGTTAGCCTAACAGGTGTTTAGTAAACAATGGCCTTCTTGTCCTCCTGTTTTAGAGATACTTCAAGTTTATGTATATACAAATGTACATATTTATGTATATTGAGAGCCAGAAAGTCAAGAGTTTCAAAGTCAAAAGAACAAATAAATTAGGCATCATGATTATTGGTCTGAGCTCCTGGAGGGTCCATCTGTGTCAAAACCGAATTACACTGAGCACTGTTTGGAGAACTGTTTTGGGTTAAAACAAGGAGAGATTAATGTACCCATCAACCTTTTCTTGAAAATGGCTATGAACACAAGTATTCATTAAGGCAAGAAAAGACTACTAACACAAACAATTTACACTTTAGCAATAATGTAAAACCACATAAACCATACTAAGCCAAGAAGTTTTTCTACCCTCAACCTTTCAAAGGCAGCAAAAAGTTTTGATGTGAAGAACACTGAAGAGTGCCTCACTGAAATAACTTATTCATATAAAAAAGAATATGATTCTATTACCATTACTGTAACTCCCCACTGTCCTAATTCCAGGTTCACTGAACACCACACTGTAAAAGAGATGAGTGAAACAGCTGCCACTGGTCCAGAGCCAAATCAGGAGCAGTGCTCATCTAAGACCTATCACATCCCTGCATCTACAGGAGATGGAGTATTTCATATCCTCCTGGTTGATGGGAGGACAATGGCAATGTGTTGCTGCAGCTCTCAGCTATAAATAAGAGCTGTGACACCTGTCTGGACTTATTGGGATGAAGCTGACATGTTTTCTACCATGAGGTTAACAGGAAAGATGAGCCACCTTCCCCTATAAAATACATGGCCTAGGTTTTACAACAAATCTACCTTTTTAGGTGGTTTATGAAATAATTACCACATAACAGTAACACAATTTATGTACTCCTCACAATGCAATACTCTTGAATAAAAAACAATTTTAACAATACCTTATCTTTTACTATGCTTTCTTGACACGCTGTACATTTTGGACTAGAAGAACTGAAGAGGAAAGAAAACAAAAAAACTATTTTAGCTCATTTGAATTTTTGTAGTACAAAAGTTTCCATTTATGAGGCACCTCATTTTGATTATTAAATATATGCTAAAACCATTAAAAGTGAACATTGTTCATTATAAGGAGAAAATACAATGTTGTTTCAATAAATTTGAATGTTTGAGTTTTCAGCAGACAGTTATCTGGCATTCCCAAAGAAATAGGACCACCACAATGTCTCCAGGCAACTGCACAGGGTTTTTCTAATTGGCAAAATTCATTCCCAATATTTCAGTCTGCACCCAATCCACAACTGTTGTCACTTCTCAGTCTGTGCAAACAGGTAAAATATTGTCTCTTCAATTATCCAGCCATTTTTCAAACAACACCTAATGAAAATTTACTTTCTCTGATAGTCAATTATACATCCTTTCAGAGTGAAAAAGTATTTAGGTCCATCTCCTTCAAGCCTATTCTGGTTTTAGCAACTATTACAGATGCTTGCTGCCTCCTTTATCTGAACTATTGCCTTGTAGCTGTCTTGGTAAACTAATTACCAAACTTGTGACCTCTTGGACAACAGGCAGGATCAGGAGTAGTGCAGACTGTAAACAGAAACTGGAGTGCAGAAAACCTGAGTTCCTACAGCTGTTTCCGCCTCTGGCCTGCCAAGTGCTGTTGTGTAAACCCCTTAGAGTTACAGAATGGGTTGGGGTGGAAGAGAACAAAGATCATCTGGTTCCACACCCCTGCCATGGAGAGTAACACCTTCCACCAGAGACCAGGCTGCTACATTCCTTTTTAACTTCTTTTTCTCACATAAATGGGGACAGTCAGAACAATCTCCCTTGAAAAGTACAGAGACAAAAAGCACAAAGACAAAAAGTAAAAGCTTCAGAAAGTTGCTTCATAAAGCAACTCAGTGACAGGCTACCTAAGCTGTGGCTGCTAATAGCAGTGCAAATCAATGTAAAAGGCTGAAAAAGTTTAATTATGCTATACAATCTGTACAATTATTTCAAATCATCTCACTAGCTTCTGCTCCTTGAACCAGCCATTCTGTGCCTCATCATATTTCTGAGCATCTTGACTACCTTGAAGCTTCAATATCTGTAATGCTTTTTGTAAGTCAGAAAAAAAAAGAATCTAAACCACATGAGGGCATATAGTGTTTAATACAATGTCATGCTTTCCTTGCTCTCACTGAATTCACTCAAGCATCCAACTTGCTTTTTCAAACCACTCTTGCATACTGAGCAGACATCTTTACTGCTTTCTCTCCACTAACTCCCAATTCATTGTCCTCAAACAACCCTGGAACAGAAGTTGTTAGCATATAATCAGTGCGTTTGTGCATGCAGCAGTGTATCAACACTGAATGAAAAAATTTTGCGCCAAATACAGGACCAACACAAACCTATTTTGCTTTCAATTTTATGGCATGCTTTTTATTTAAAAAAAAAAAAAAAAAGGAGATGTAAATTTAATTTTAATAAAGGATTTGTTTGCAACAAGAACTAAAATATAGTGAAATAACTCAATGGTTTTAAGCATGTGCCCTTTTCAGCAACAGACTGGTTGGAAAGTCAGGAAGATAAAATTACACATATTCCAGATGCACTGTAATAAGCACATCTTACAGCACGGAAGGAAAATTGCCCAGACTCTAGCAATGCCAGAACTGTTACTGCTTCGATTGTCAAGGATCTGCTCTGTCCACCTGTGCACATCCAAGCATGGCAGGTGTTTGGTTTTTTGCAACTTTAGTAACCATGTAAGAGTCTTCCAAAAATATGTATTGAGAAAGAAATAACTGCATTTCTTAAATAAAAAACACACCTCAGTTGACACTGTGTATCAAAAGAAAAGTTGGTGGGTTTTTTTGTTGTTGTTTTAAATTTGAAATGCTGTAGGCACAAAATCTGCAGGAGTGCATGAGTGGGCTACGGACCCTTGTGTTTGCCCAGTACAGACATTACTCTTTATCAGGAGATAGAGTATTGTAATAACTTTCATACTCTTGCCACGCTGCATGTAGTCTTGACTTAGATATCTAAGTATTAGATATCAGATTACAATATTTCCAAGTGACATATAAACCACTATCTAGAGTCAGAGTGATCACAAAAAATAAACAGGAGATCACCAAGACTTCCAAAGTCAAATGCTCTCTCTGATAATAGTCCAGTATGCAACATTCATAGAGCCAAGTATCTTCTGTATTTCTGCTTTTTCAGCAGTAAATCAAAGTATTCACTGCTTATGTACCCCAGGAGATTAAGGTTTGCTGATAGGTCTCCAAACATTACACCAAGTTCTGAAATCACACTACTGACTACAACCAGTAGCAATGCACCAAAGTTGAGAGGCAAAGAAAGGTACTTCTACTGATGCACAGGTACTTCTTAATACCTAGATACTCCCTGAATGATTGCCCTTTTATTCTTATCTAGATTGCACCTCTCAGCATTCATTTTACATCTATATCAGTCACTCACCCTCTTCACACTCCAGCCCAAACATCTCAATAATAGAGATGCCAGCCTTTCTGACCCTCCTGCAATTGACAGAACATACAACTCCCATAACAAACAGCTGGAAGGGCTACAGGGAAACTGCTCCACAAGCAGTTACATTTATCCAAGGGTCACACCACCCATCTGTAAGGCTGGGCCCACAGCCAGCTTAGGTATCACCCCTCTACGGAATGTGTGCAAGCTCACTTCCTCAGACAGACACAATTTCCTGTGTGTATTTTACACCAGACTACCCAAGTCAGAAGTCTTGTGAAACAGCTACTTCCTTTGGCCTCCACAGGGAATTGAATTCTTACCTAATACGTTGCTACACAGGATTACACCACCTTAACAACTGTTCCAACCATATTGATGGAAAGTTGAGTTGTATTACCCTGACCCACAGCAGAGCACAAACATTTGCACCACCACATGGATAACAAATACTCCAGCAAGCAACAGGGGAAGGCTCTACATATTTCTAAAGCTACACTGGTGTTCACACTTATGTCAGCAGTTCACAATATTTAAAGGTATGAACATGCTCTACCAGAACAAACAACATACCTCAGCAAGGCATTCATGCAGGTTTCACAGAATCTGTGTCCACACTCAGTCTGTTTAGGATTGCATAAGATGAGGTGACATTTTTCACATTTGTACTTATCTTCCACAGCATTCACAAATTTCTCTTTGTAGCCACCTTGCTCTGGAACATAGATCGATGCTGATGGACTGCGGTCAGGGTTGGCTCTTTGTTGTACCATTTCTACAGATAAAGGGGGTTCTGACTTCTTACTGGTGTCCATGCTCTAAGATAGTTTCTGCAAATCAAAAGTGAGAAAAACTGAGAAACTGGGACCTTTTTCACCATTTAAATAGAACAATACTGCATCTGAAATACTACATAAAATCAGAAAGCATGAAGAACAGATCTGTGTCCACACATCATGTGAATACATAAATTACTGCCTAAGTATTTTAAGCATATCAAATCTGTAAAATACTCTACATATTCAAAGACTCTAGAAGGCAAATAATTAAAACCTGGCCCTGAAAGGGTAGTATTACCTATGGCCACCACTTTCACATCTTTCTCTCTCCCTCTGAAAAGTATTGCTTAATATTTAAGTCCAACCATTAAAGGAAGGAGCAAGAGGTGTGGTGAAGAAGCTGCACTGGTACAGTACTGCATGTGACCTCAAATGCTACTGCAAAAGCACACAACCACCCATGTGCTACAAAGGGTATCCAGAGCCTACCCAGCTCCCCTGCCAACTCTCCCTGTCTATTCCATGTAACAGCAAAGTGCAAGACACACTGCTTTAAGTCTGCTTTACAACACCACAAAAGGGTCTTACTTATTAGGTACTTTCCAACCTTTTCATCGCACATCCTCACCTGAAGACAACAGCTGAGCAACATCTAACTGACAGCAGAGAAGGGCTTATGTAACATGACCATTTGATTAATTTACCAGGACTAAGCACACCTGACAGGTAGCTGAGAAAACAATTAATCCAGCTGAAGAGTAAATTACAGTACCTATTATCTTGGACAATGCATCTTCTAGGTCAGCATGCAACGCATTAACAGAGCAACAGAGGAATTATATCCCAGGTTACATTTTAAAATGTGTTTTCAGTAATTTCCTGCTAATCTTGTAGTCAAACAAGCTTAAGTCCTCTTAAAAAGCCTCAGCATATAGAGGAGAAAGTACAGTTGAAGGATACAATTATTTACCTATGAGAAATGCCTGGCTATCTAAAGAGAAAGGCAAACTTCAATTCTCCCTCCATGTTGACTGATATTTTCGATATAAACTTATTCCATTGCTCTGCAGTTGCCTCAGCTGATATAGTTATAATTCAATTTTTAAGAAGAAGAAGAAATGAGGCCCAGTTCACATTCCAAGTACACAAACCCTTTTGTACATAGTTTTTGTGATATCTTATCTTCTCCTGCTAAGCTCAAAACCATGCACTTGTAATGAAACATATTTTCCTGTAGATAATTTCTGCATCTGTAATTTTGATTCAAAATTCTCCATGAAGACTAAACAAGTATGGAATTTTCTTTGATTTCTGATGCCATTATCTACAGAAACGAAAGACAAAATCATTGTGACTCAATGCTGAGACCACTTCATGTTTTTATAACACCAGCTGAGCAAGGGTAGATGTGTTGAGTGAAGAACCTTCATTGCCCCCTTGTCCAGGGGAAAGCCTCTCTGTAACTCTGTCAAACACAGAGAGAGCACAAGGAAACCATCTCATAACTCAGCACACAGACCTAATGTCTTATTCCAAACCAACAAAACAACACACACCCCCCAAAAAAGAAAAAAAAACAAACAGGTTCTATGAACTGAAAAGCTACAATAAATTTCAATCCATAATTTGAAATAATGTTAGTCTCTTCCTTGTCTGCTCTTCAAAGACTGCAGAGATTTACATCTTGACAGAACCGTATGTGAAAGAACTGAAAAGTCAGTGCTGTACTGAAAGTAACTCACACTTCTCATTAATGAGGAAATTCAGATTATTTCAGACCTGAGCTAGAGTTTCACCAGCAAGCATAAAAACCCAGCAGGTAATAATGACACTGAAGAGGCAACTCGAGATTGTAATCAGCACATAAGAAATGAGATTGATGCTGAGAACATGACTCAGACAAGGAGGTTCAGAAAAGTGCCATGAGTGAGAACAGAAAGCAGCTTACAAAAGTAGTCCAGACTTAGAGACTGCCCACGGCATGACTGCTGCTGCTGAATATCAAGGCCTGGACATGGGAAAATGCAGTCCTGAGCTTAGGACCTGACACTTTTCTGTGGTTGTAAGAGAAAAGATTAGCAAGAGATGGAAAAAAGTGCAACTCCTTAAGTATCCAGACTGCTGAAACTTAGCTACCTATGAACTTGCTTCTTGTGTGCAACTGGAAAATCTTCATTTGGAACTTGCAGTTAAGGAATCTGTAAAGGTTTCAGTTCCTTGATTTATAGATACTAATATCTCTTTTCCCTCTGCAGCTGTGTATTTTTTTTAATCACATTCAAGACCTCCAGTATTCTGTCAATTCTTGAAGTCAAAAGCCAACTTCAAGCATGCCGATTTGTAAGAACAACACAGGGAACAACACTTTCCTTAAAATGACAGAAAAAACAAGGTATGACCTGCTTCTGACCCACAAAAGAAATACAGAAAAAGAGGCACTAAGAGAGATGCTGACAGAATTGGCAAGTCAAGACAGCACAAAGTTCCCAAACTTGCAAGTCACAGTCCACAACTACTGAATGTCTGCTTCCCCATTAAGTTTCTTCCCAACAAAAAGAAACTAAAGATTATTAGAGATGTGAAGTCTTCCAAAAGCATGACTTCTTCAAGGAAACAGAATAATTAGTCACAAGGAGGCAGGCAGGGGTAACAGGAGAATATTCAAGACTTAACACAGACAGCACCGAATGCCAAATGAGCAGCAGGTGAGAGTTTCACAGAGATACGAAACTGCTCGGGGCTGGACTGTCAGCTGTCAAAGAGAGATTTCACACCAAAATAAACTGCACAGGGCTCCACAGGACTCCGCTTTTGGAATTGACATCCTGGATATCTTGTCACAGAAAACAAGCAGAAAGCACACGGACAAATAAAACGTACTATGAGACATGCCTAAGAGTCAGATTTGTCTGCCCTGGGTTTTGTATTTATTTTATGAAGAAGTATGTCAGACCAGAAAAGCTAAACAAGCTTAGCCCCAGAAGCCAGACTGGTGAGGAATTCTCTTCCACAATACTCTCAATGCCAACATTTTCTTGTGCAGCAAAACTAGGAAGCCATTCATGAAGTACTGTCATAAAATACAACAGAGCACTGAGCTTACAAGACCACCAGAACCTTACTACAATGAACAAGCTGTATTTACTAAGAGGATGGGGAGAAATGATGCCTATTTATCTGTATGCACAGAGCTTTGCCCTCATGCATGTTAGTTACGTGCTCCTACACCTACATGTGGGATCAGTGGTGAACACAAGCACAGAAAATACAAACATTTCAGCTGCCACTCTTTTGCGAACAGCTTTCTGTTATGGTTTCCATACCACTACAGGGTGTCATCTGCAATGGCCTCTCTTCCTTTTCAGGAGCCTTTTAACAGCAGGACTCAGATTATTCCCCCATAATCATGTTTCAAACTGCCAACAAGAAGCAATTTTGAAGTCACACCTCAGTAAGATACTCTGCACTTAGAGCAGTGAAGATAACATACTTCAAGAGAGCAGGGAGAGGAGCCTGGCTAGGACATTCAAGATGGGGTAGTTCTGGTGGGGGCCTCTGATTCCTTAAGGCATGGCAAGCTGCCATCCAGCCAAAGACTCTGGTTCTTGTTCAGCAAGCTAAATCTTAATGCCTAATTAATCACTAGCTAGTTCTTATGCTCCAGCTTCTTATCTGTGGGAAAAGATCATCACAATAAAAAGAATATGACTTTTAGATGTCTTTTAAAACTTTAGATGTCTTTTAAAACTATTAAACCTTGAACAATCACTTTTCCGGACAGATAAGCACATAAGAAAAGAGGTACAGTCACCAAGGTTGGTTCTGTCCACATTCTTTCAGCCACCTCTCCTGCAGCCAGCACATGCCCATTCTTCAGTGGACATTGTTCTGGCCATCAGATGGGTGACACAGTGACACTGCTTGCTCCAGTCTGGTCACTACTCTTGCTCAGTACAGGTGGTATTCAAGCAACTGAGGCTGGACCTCAGTTGATACTTCAGACTATATATACTGCAGTTGAGGTCAGAACAATTTTGTGGTGCTTAACTCATACTAACATTAATACAGAGGGTTAGAAACTGGAAGCAAAAGTGAGTTTACCCACAGAGTTGTTCCGAGAATTAGGAAGCACGGGAATTCCCAAACAAAAGGCATTTTGCTCTTTCCTTATTTATTAAGCAAGGATGTTGTTCTCACTGTACAATGACCAACCATCCTAAAAATGTGCACTCATGTTCTGTATTACAACATATCTTTAGGATTTGTTCTTTGGGAATAGAGCCAGTTTGTGACATAAAAATACAATAAAGCTTCTATAAAAATTCGAGGTAAATTTGTATCCTAAAGAAAAGAGAAAATAATTAACGCTTATATAAATCTAAAACACTCCTGAAAAATTTGATTGCACCTAGGTACCATGGGATTGGGAACCTAGAAAGCTCTGCATGAAGACAGTTTTAGTATATTGATAATATGAAGCAAGTAAGTTTTTGCCGAAGTTTTAAAATGCAAAAGAGCAAAAAGCTATTAGAAATAAATGTTTTCATTAGAGTACCTCAGAAGAGAATAATGCATGACACAGTTTAATTTGCTAATTACTAAAGGGCAGCAAAGCTTTTTGATCAAATTACAATTTGCAGTGAGAACAGAAGTTCCTCAAACAGAACAGCAATACATGCACAATATCTAAATTAAGTTCTGAAAGAGAAACCTAAAGTGGGACAGGGAGCTTAAGATCACAGCAGAAAAGTGACCTTTCCTCTTCAAAAAAATTTTTCATCTAAAATGTGTAAAACCACAAAAACTTCAGCATCTCATCCTAACTAGGTCATTTTTTGGGTACTCTGGGCTGTGTTTTTTCAGTCTAGCTTTTAATGAGATAAGGGCTTGTGATTATGCTTTATCTCCTCTCAGCCTCCCAAAACCACATTGGAACCAACTGTACAGAGTTTTCATGACAATGAACAGCTATGTGGGGAACAGAAAGAGAAACTTAACGTAGTGTCCAGTGAGCAAGAGGCTATAAAAGTGCATCACCTCTGCATGATCTGCCAGTCAGTCAGGGCACAGACAGATCCAAACCAGCCAAGAACACCTCCTCCCTCTTGCTCACCAAAGTTCATAGCCTTAGTCTCTTCCTATACCATAGGAGGTATGGTGGGCTGGAGATTAAGGGATTTTTGTTGTTTGGTTTGGGGGTTTTTTTTGAGGAAGGGGGAGTAGGGGTAAAAAAAGGGATGTTGAACACAGATTCACAGTAGGAAAACAGATTTCATCAGTTTCAGTGCTCTTCACAGAATTTTCTTCCATATTCCACAGGATATCCTCAGAGAGCCAGACAACCAGGTACCAGGAGAGGTATTTCCAGATCTTCAGTCTTTCCAGCCCACTTGCTTTCTATCATCAAGAATTATTGTTTCAAGTTAGCACACAGACATCTTTATCTTAAAATTAAATTATTAAAACAATCTGAACTTTTCCCTGTCTTATATTTCAGCACTTTATAGCTTCTAATAAATTCCTAGCACATACTGAAAAGAACGTCCATCTTCCTTTCACCATTTTTAGACAAGTCTTCTGAGTTGGTTCTGCTTCTGAGTGCTATTATAATATGCAACATAGATTGTCATATCCCAATGTCTTGTTAAAACAGTAATGCAAGCTGAAAGCAGTATATTGGTGACAACATATTATCAGTTTACTCAGGGCACACACGTCAAAAAATATTAAAATAAGGCTGAGCAGGGAGGCTGCCATGGGAATCTCGACTCTGGAGCTCTCAAGCATGAATGTGTCCTACTGCAGAGCATCATTCTCACAACACCCACCACACCTCAGCCTGGCCTTCTGGCAAAATCCCACTGCTGAGTCTGGGCAGGGGCACTGAACAACAGATAAACAAAATGCAAATGGCTTGAATCACTCCACAAAAATACTCAGGCCATGTCTGAGGCAGCACTGGAGAGGCAGGGTTGAAAGCAGATGACGATCCATCAAATCTGTTTTGTGTGTGGTCAGAGGTCACTTCCATTCCTCTTGTTTGTTCAGGGGAACTACTGATCTATTTATTTTTACCTCCACGCATTTTTTATGCCTGAACTGCTATTTACTGTTTCTCCAGAGCATATATATAGGACCAACTAACCAGAGGTTTAGATATTTCCAGGACGTGCTCCGAGAGAATATTCTGAGGAGGGTAGGGAAGGGCTACCAGTCACCAACGCTGATACAACTTTACACAGTGAGAAATATCAGACCACTCCTCACCTTCCTTTATATATACTCAAATACTAAGTCTAATTCCAGTACAGAAATGAAAGCAACAATAATATTTAAAACTTCCTTTTCTTTGTGCTACAATAAATAGCCTATTTTAACTACTTTAAACTTTGCCCTATGACTTCATAAGCATGGACCTTCCTTGCATAAAATAATGCAAATTAGCTGCGAAGAAGACCTGGAGATCATACATATTATAGAATAGATGAAGATACACAGAAAAAAATCAGTGCTTGGATATAAGCAAGTAGGACAAACATTTGAAAACACACAGAAGAAACACACTTGAGTGTCTTCCATTTGCAAGCTCTGCACAGCCACTCACCAATGCAGTATCCCAGCTGCTGAGCTTGGAAGGCACCTCTGCAGGTCATCCACCCAACCTCCTGTTCAGAGGAGACTATCCTCAAAGTCAGGTCAGGTTGTTCACTGCTGAGTTTTCAGAACTACCTGGGTGAAGAAGCTGCAACATCTCCAAGCAACCTCTCCCAGCACTTAACACCCCTCTGTGAGGAGTTTTTATCGTAGCAATTATGATGTGATATTCTTAGCTAGCAAAAAGGCCTGTTCTGATACTTGAACTGCTATGATATCAAGCAATTAAACCATATTTCACCACAATCTCCACAGGCTCTAGCCTGTAGAAATTACTGAACAAATAGCAAAACTATTTTTGGTTTGGAAGGTACAGGCTATTCCTTCTTTTCCTATCTGACCTAGAAAATCGGAAGTATAATCAAAAGATGCTATCATGATATTCTTGCAAAAGAACAACCATGCGTGTAACTTGAATCACAAACACAATTTATCTCCCATGTTCTAGTTTGCAAGATGGCTGAACAGCTGAAAATGAAAGGTAAGTTACGTTTTACATTGTTTTATTCTTTTAACTTACCACTTTCCTTGGCTCTATTTCTTTCAAAAACAAGTCTACACATCCATGTGAAGTGTCTTAGAGGATTAAACAAAACATCATCTCAGTACAAGGGACCTCAATTTAGCAAGTCTCCTGAACTATGCTGTCATGAAAAGCATTCTAACATATACTCCCTCCTGCTCAGTGTTAACAAACGTCTAGATTCTAAATAAAGGACAGATTTGAAAAGTAATTACATCAGCATTAAGATGTTAGAATAGTAGTATTTATAAATAATAACATAGTATTAACATATTTCAGAACGCCTAAGAAGCCAGGGACTGACACTTTCAGTAACTATCAAATAATATGCTGAATACAATTAACATTTAGTCTAACATGTATTTCACCTGATGAGAGAAAAAAAAACCCACAACTTTTAAAGCCAGTAAATTTTATCAATAAAAAAAGACAACAGAAAAACTAAGTCAGTGCAATTAAGGAAAGCCAATTTTTATGTGAAACTGTGTTCAATTATCACTTTTTTGAAAGTTTACAGCATTTCTTTGAATCATGACATATGGGGTGGCAAAACAACTTTAAGATTCAACCTGAGGCTGCAGTAAAAATAAAGTGTTTGTATTTTGACTTATACTTGCTATCTACAGCTCTCAGTAACTACTTCCTAATCTCACTGGGCTACCAAAATACAGTATAAAGACATCTGAAGTGCAAGAAATCCAAAGCATCTTTTTGAAATCAAAAGACCTCTTAAGCTTCGAAAGCCTGGGTCACAAGTCAACTGATAAGAGAAATGCTGTCCAAGCTAGCCATGAGTATTCTTCCGCATTTCAAATTCCAATTCAGGTTCCTGTACATTTTCTCTTTTCTCTCATGCACCCCTAGACAAAGCTATTGCATTTCACCTATGAAGTTAACCCCCAGCTGTGATCTGTATTTCTATACATGGCTTTTAGTAGAAGCAGATAAAGAACAGGAAAGATCAAAAGATGATAAGATGATCACAGAACAAAGTACACTTTAATCTCTTCCTCTGCTGTTTAGGGGAAGTCCATGTTTGAGATATGCATGACAGTCCTATGTGGAGGAAGTGGATGAACACTATGAATTTTTGATTTTTTTTAACTTCTGGCTGTGTTTACAAAGGAAAAGTTCTATCTACCACAGAAGAAATAGACTCAGCTAAAATGTTCCCGGAAATGCCATGAAAATAATAATATTTGAAATTAAAGGTAGTTTCCTCTTTCGAAATGGTTTTATATGTGCTTTGAAGAGAGAAATAGGAAAAAAACAGCTTATATTTGCATTTTGAATACTCTGTTTTTACAGAAGGTTATTTCCATCAATCCAGATTTCTTCCAATTCCTGTTTTACAGCAAGCCTAATGCTTCCCTTACTTTTGTTGCACAGCACACAAGTCTTTGCTTCACATGTTACAAGTGGTAGTGTCAAATCACAGACACCCAAAAGCGAAACTGCTCACTGTTTTTCCCACTTCTGCCTGCTGTGACTGGGCAACAGTGCATTTGAACCAGCCATGACAAATCCTAACAAGGGTTAAGGCAGATGGCATGTCCCAATCATTCTGACGCAAGCATATAGTCCTAAAAAATGATGTTTCATCCTCTAGTGACCTAGTCTAGTCTCCTTTTCCTCCCAAGGTGAGCCTTAAAGAAAAATCTGCTGCATGATTTATCAGGAACAACTTGTTTATAAATTATAGCAACTTAACACAACAAAGTCTCTTCATCTCTGAAATCACCAAGTAGGAATCAAAAAATTATTGCGGTATTTTTGTCAACCTTTTTTTTTTGTTTCTTAAACCAAAACCTGTCAATCAATGCTATTCTTTTCCTTTCTGTTCGTCAAAGAGATCCTCAGCTTCAAATCTAACAGAACTTCAAGTCTATCAGAATAGCAGAAGATATTCTTCAAATCAGAGTCTGCCTATCTACACTGCTGTCTGCCAGGTGCATGAAGAGTATTTCTGCATTGCCAGCTCCTGACAGAGTGCATCTATGCTGTCTCTTAATGAATCCAGCCTTGAAATCTCAGCAGAGGTAAAAAAATAAGACAGGTAGTACCTCATCTTGCACAATTAGAAGAAAGTATGTGAGGGCAAAGGTGTCAGAGACAAAAAACACAAAGCACTTCAAGAAGCTTATTATGAATAATTACTGCAAAACTGCCTTCTCAAGAATACCTACAAAATGCTACTTAATTAATTTTAAAATGCAGCTCATCTTTAACAAAAATAGTCCTCCCAGAAAATTCTGAACCCAGCAGAGTTTAAAAGAATCAGGTAAATTAAACAGAATGCAACTCCAAGTATGGCTCCACACTTTTGAACTCAACACTGAAAGGGAAGTGCTGTGGAAGTAGAAATGACCATACCAGAAAACTGGAAGCACAGTATCTCACTTCCACAGGAGATTCTTTCTACCCTAACTAAATTAAGTTTTCTAAGCTTAGATACAAAACTCAAAAAAAAATCTATCCTGTCTTTGATGGAAATTAACTCACTCTCACAAAACATTTCCTGCTCTTCCATTTTATCCCATTGAACACTGCATACTAAGAATACAGGTAAGAAAGAAATACTTTACACTGCCCTAAATACTAATCAAACTCTAGAAATTAACACAGCATGTGACATCATCAGAATATTAACACTAAACTGCATGGAAGATATTTTTTCATGGACAGAATTCAACCTCTCATTAATCCTAAATTAAATTTTCCACCATTCTAGATGATGTCTTCAACTTTGTATGAATCCATTGCTCCTTAATCAGAAGGAAAAGGAAAAAAGAGAGTAACTCTCTTTTCATCTGCCTATATTTTATTATTTATCAGAATGTGAGGAAAAGAAAAACATTGTCCACTTATTTAATGAAGTGATAACAGGTTTAATTTCAGGGATCTCAATGTCTACACTGTCCACTTCATTATTTAGACTGTATTATCTAAGAGCAACATCTTGGAGTTTGAGAAAAATGTGGGTGTTTAGTTAAGATTTTTCTGTTAGATGAAAAAAAAAAACCAAACCACATTTGTAAAATAAACCCACCAAAAAACCCTCTAAACCACGTGTGCTGGAATTTCTAGGTACATTAAAGTACATTCCAGTTTCCACATCTCTAGTAAAAAAGTATTACTGAGGTTGAGTTTTCAGAAGAAAGTCACAGACCCTTCATCCAGACTTGTCACTGTATTCATAATCACAACTTCACATTCACTGCTATCTAAAGCATGTCTTACTTTTATTAAGCTGTTCCTAGAAGAAGTTGTTTTCCCAAACTGAAGATTAAGATTCACAAAACATGTTTCCCAGCAATGTAAGAAAGGAAGGAACGTGTTGCTTCCTCTTGTAGTAAACACAGATTTTGGGAATGTGCTACTGAAAGCCGAGTCCATGTCAGTGTTAGTTATTCCAACTGTAAAGTCTCATTAAAAGACTCTTTTACCTAGAACCTGCATGCAATTTCCTAGTTTCTCCCCCAGTTTCTCCTAGTTTCTATCTCCTCTTTGTGATTACTTTGTCAGGTAACAAACTGTTTTATTATTTTGTCTTGCCAACCTTAAGTGTTTTATTTGCTGCCTGCAGGTTTACATCAACTGGAATTCTGGAGGTTTCAGATCAATAGGTATCATTGACGTCTTGAGAACAAGCCACCTCTACAGCCCTGGGTCAGCCAGGATACCGCTAAGGACCAAAAAACCCCAGGTCCCTTTGAAGGTTTCTCTTGTACTGGATTAAGAGAATTAACAAAACTTGATGAGGATGTTATCCTTCTACAACATATTAATGTGGAGGCTGTAAGAGTAATTTATAAATTTTTCTGACTGAATTTCACATCACTACCCAGAACCAAGTGTTTATCACTGTTACACAGCCAAAAATGTTTAATACAAGCAATAACAACCTTTCAAAGAAACCTCTGATAAAATTGTATGGTGCTGCTGCTGCTTCAGAAACCCATTAAAACTGGTGCATTCCACACCATCCACAAGGCCTTAAAGAGATGTGTCTTCAGATTTGGAATATGAAGTTGACAGTTTTGGTTGAAAATTCTTTTTGCATGCTTATCGCCTGAGGGCTTCTCTAGTTAATATTAATGAAATCATGTTCACCTCTACCAAATAAATACTTAATAAAGCAATTCAGTTTAATGTATTAAAGGCAATCTAACATTTAAACATGCATTTTTATTTTTTGAAAATTCAAACCTGAAAGCCTCCAAATGTTACACTAGAAACTAAATGAGAATACTCAGAGATTCCTTTGAGAATTTATGCCCATAAAGACTTACCTGCTTGCATTATAAAGATTCACATAGGTTCAGTCTAGATATGCAGAATGCAAAGAATAATTTACAACTGGAGCAAATGCCAGATTTAAAAGTATGCAGGGGACACTCACTGATAGAGCAAGGGGCTTAAATCCTAAGATTAGAGCTTATAGGATGTTGCTCTACTAAGGACACTTCAGAGGAAAGAGTGCTGATTCCCCACTTTTTGCAAATAATTTGTATCTAGGCAATGAAGTTTCCAATATTACAGCAGTGGTTTGGATTTTTTTCCCACCAATTCTACAGAATTGCTACATGATTTTAAGACTTTACCACTTTGTTTCTCCCTAAACTGTAAAATAAGCAGATCACTGCTTACCTTTTATAGCATCCCTGGTCTGAAGTGTTCTACATCAGCAGGAAGTATTATTTTTAGACTCTTCTAGCGAGATTTGTCACCATTCTAAACCCTACCAGAAGTCTGGATAAAAAGAAATCACTTGCCCACACTTCTTAAGTGTCATAAGAGATTCTTTTTTTTCCATGATACTTTCCAACTAAACTGCACACCAATGCTTTTTTTATCTTAGGAACCTATTTCAGGATCTGAAAACCTAGGTATAATATCAAAGACAAACCTACATCTCTCTGTATAAGGAGAACTACCACCTTAACATTTTAAATGCTTCTGTGAAGAATCCTTTCTTCAACCTGTTTCACATTGTTTTCGAAGTTCTTTTATGGCTGCCTTTAGAAGATCCCAAAGGAGTGTCAAATTTAATCCAATTCAGAACATATAAAAATGCACTTCCTACAATACAGCATAAAGTCACGAAATACATTAAAAATATTGTAATGTGGATCCATCAAGCCAGGCACAAACTAGTTCCTGGGATTCTTTTCCATCATTATACAGCATCTACAATACACTAGTGGATAGCCAAGAGGAAAAAAAGGGGCGGGGGGGGGGTAAGGTAGCTCCAAAGCATCTGTTAAACATGATTCCTGTTTCCTCTATGTATCTGCTAAATTTACAAGCAATTATTTTGAAGCCAAGAGCAGCAAATTCTTAGTGTTATCTCAGAACAGTGAGTTCTACAGGTAACAAGTGTCAGTGTCAAAAAGTGGGTTTTCTTTGTTTTGGGGCTTTAAAAAATAATTTTCCATTTTTTCAAGGCACTTATTCAGGGGAAAAAAAGAAATCATTAAACTAGGTATATGTACACTCACTCACACTGCATTTTTATCTTTATATAGTTCTATTACTTTGCTGATTTATTCTCCTGGGTATTGACTGCACCAGAGTTGTACTTATTTGCGGACAGTTGTGCTGGTGATAACTGTGATTAGTTACAGTGAAGGCTATTCCATTTTGGAACAAGGATAGGTTTGTTATCAATCCAAACAGCCTCTGAGTCTCAGTGAAATAAGGGACTTCATCAGTGCACTTACACAAGAGAGAGAGCCGACAGCAGCTGTAATTAAGGCAAATCCACAGTATCTTAAGTTCAGCTGAGAGAGGACAATCCTAAGTTTCTCTCACTGCCCACAAGAAAATTTTATCTCTTTAATGATATGTCATCACCCAGTTTTTAAAACCACCTCTGGGCAATTTTCTTTAAAAAGTGGCCTAAGCTGAATGTAATAGGAACATAAGAGATCTGTCTTTATTAGTACAAACTTTTTGTACTCATATATTACCCTTTATATAGCCCTTTTTTTTCTCTCATCTGCTCAGTTTTGACCAGTAGCTTCAATTAAGTCCTCCCCTACCACATTCAAGTTTTACTTTGATGCATAACACAAAAATCAACAACAGAGATGCCAGGAGTATATATTGTAAAAATCTATCTTTCATCATACCAGCAATGCAATGCCGAATTGCACATGAAAATTTAGACCAAGGTCATCAAAGTAAATGCTCATTCTCACAAAAGTTTATATTACATTTTTGACATAAGGAGGAAATGTGCATGACTAGAATTAGAACCAAAGGAAAAAACATTTCCAAGCACCTACTTCAAGGCAGTAATAAGACTGCTCAGGTAAAATGTTCTCTTCTACCCAAATATTAGGAGAAAATAAAAAAAGGAAAAAAAAAAATCACAACATCCTTAATAAATGTAAGGATTTATTACAGCAATTTGTCTCCTAACCAGCAGCTAGCAAGTTTGGATTGAAGTGCAGCCCAGTTCAGCCATGCACTCAAACAGAAGGCAAAAGAAACCTTTAAGAAAAAATATATCAAACTGGAATTCCAAATAAGTCTCCTTCAGAGTATATCCAATGCTATCAGTTTTCAAGCTTGACAAATTTGTAGATTTTCCCAGCAGCCAAAAAGCCCTTATATTAAAAACAAAAGGAAGTGTTTTACCATATCAGAGCCACAGAAAGCAGTGGCAGTGCCACCAAAGACCATGCCACATATGTGAATACAGTTTGAGGCAACACACAAGTCTAGTTACAAGCCCTAGAAGTTTAAAGATGAGTGTCCAAACTTGCAGTAACACGATTCCATTAAATGTATGTATTTTATTATGATCTAACCTTTAGAAAATGTTCACCTTAAGAACAGACGACAGGACCCTTTCCCACTTAAATACCTCTTTGGTATCAGAGTTGCTGCCAGAATGGCATAAAGGTTGAAAGTCTTTGCAGTTCTCGACCAACCTTTATTCTTATTCACTGTGTTTTTTAACCTCTTCACTAATTATCTGCTAACAAGTAAACTGTGTATCAATCTGGAAATTATATGCTCCTTTTCACATAACAATTCTCCTTCGCAGACAACTGAAGAGTTGTTTATATTACTAAAACAGGAATTGTTAGCTTAAAAAAAAGCTCTTAATTTCCCAAAGTCCATGCAAGAGCTTTCTTGATCAAATCTGTATACTTCTCTTCTTCCCACACTAACACCCCACCTTCCCCCAAGTCTGGAAGACTCTCTGATTGCTTACATTTCCTTTATCTGAATCTCATTTGATCCACAGCTTGAGAAGAAAGAAGAATAGGCTTTCTTGATGCTCTGATAGGGTTCTCTTTACTCTTGCCAATAAAGGGAGCTTTGCTACAGTCTGCCTGGTTTCTTTCTTTGCCCTGAAGAAAGAAAAAGTTTGAGTTACATTATCTTCATTCAAAAATCCCGTAGCAGGCTGTTCATCATCTATCAAGTTACTTCATTTAATTTCATTAGACTGTCAAACAAATTCTTAATGATGAATTTTAAAAATAACCTAAATGTAAGATAAATAATAAAGAACACTACACAAAACATATCAACATTAATTTAAAGCCATTATTTCCTTCTCCTCCACTATTGCTCACAAAGGACTCTCGATGAAATAGGTTAAAGGACAACATGCACAATTAAAATCACAGCTAACGCTTCTTGCTTTCATGCACACAAAAAACTTCTCCACCCAGCTCTATTGCGTGACATTACAGACTGTACAAAATCTTCAAAGCAGTGCCATTTTCCTGGAAAGTCTGAAAAATTCCATTTGAAAAAATCAGCCCAATTCTGGGACAGTAATTAAGTGTTCCACAGAGTGTTTCTTAAAAAAAAACCACCCTGTGACAATGTTCCAAGAGGTCATTAGAAGCAAGCAACTTAATTTGGGAAAGTTTGTTCAATTCTGGAATTTCTACAAGCACAGAGAAAAAGAAGAAAATTATCCAAAAGCGTAATTACTACAAATCTTCATCGCTCTCTATCTATGAGCATTCCTAAACGTGACAGTGAAGTTCAGACGCAACAAACGCTACCAGAATGCCCAGGCCACCCCTACACAAAGTCTGAAGTCCCCACAGCCTCTCTCATCCTTACACGCCACGGCCAACTTTCTGTGAGCAGTAACCTCACCTGGCCATGTGCAACACGGAGCCAAAGCACATTTTAGAGGAATTTCAGCCGCTCGGTTCTTGCCAGTGACCCCCACACCCACCTACCCCGGAGTCCAAGAGTGCCCGTGAGCCGTGACCAAGCCGGGCGGCTATTCCGTGGTGCCAGGGCAGCGACGTTCCCGGGTGGCACTGAGCAGAGCGGCACCGAGGGCCCAGCTCGGCAGCGTGCTCCCAGCTGTCATCCTGCACGCAGCGCTGCGGACACGGGTCGGCCTCAGAAGTCACACACAGACGGCTACGGAAGGACAGACAGTCACAGAAATGCTTACCTGACTCTAAACACGCTGGGCTTTGGTTCCCATTGCCGCAGCTGAAGTGTGGGACTTTGTAACACGAGACCAAGATAACATTTAGCCAGTCAGGAGGAATGCCACAAACTTCCACAGCTATAAAACAGTGGGGTTTGAGGCTGATTTTTCTGGTCTTAGTCACGTGCTACAATTCACCTTTGGTCCTCAGGAAGTGGAAAGGAAAGGCTACTGCTACTAACAAAGTAGCAGCAATGCTACTTTGGACCATAATCATAATAAGTAATGTGCTAATCAGTGGTTACAGATTCTGGCAAAATACACACATGCCAAGGAAAACCCTATCTGGATCATGCTAGAAACACAGTACCTGGAAAAGTAGCCCAGCACTGAGATTTACAGAAAACTCCAGGAATAAATGCTTACTCATACAAAAAGGAGATCTGCAACTGTACACTTTCCCCACCAAAACAGTATATAAATTACAAGTCAGCCCATAGTATCTAGAGAGATCATGAAAGTAGTACAAATCTCTGTACTAAACATTTACATATTAGCTCAGCAAAAAACTGAAGTTCTACAACTCTTAGCACCCATCCTGAGTTCAGACACCGATTACATCAATGACCCTGGGCCACTGTTCCTTCGTATTCTTAGGTATAAATCCAAATTTAGCGCAGGGAGTCTTGCACTTTCAGCCTCTCCTTCCCCTCCCAAGACACCAACCAACCCCTTCCAAACCACAGAGAATTACGGCGCCTCCAAAGTTTCATTCTTACTGAACAAGTGCACTCCACAGCTGAACAGCAGCATTATGACAGTGCTATGCCCTTAAAAATCTGGCATGAAAAAAAAAAAAAATCCAAATATATTGGTAAGACATAGAAAGGATTGGGGATTTAGCTCTTAAGATTAACATAAGAAGAGGAACATTCTCAGAACACTGTTCTTGAAAATAATTCCGTATTATACTGGAAAACTGACTACAAAAAAAAAATCTTTGAATACTAATGAAGTACACATAACTGTTTCTCAACTTGAATATACTAGATAATTCAGGGAAATTATTACAAACAATTTCAATGAATTACAAGCAATAAAAAAGGCAATCAAAACTTTTACTTTCCAACAAGCACAGTTATTGTTGCATGCTACAACATACAGAAATTACTTCCATTATCCTTTATATGTTAGGCAACAAAAAGTACCTTACCTTATTCTCCACTCTCTGAGCACAGAGGATTAAAAACAGAGTATTAGGCAGAAACTGCAGGTGTTTTGTATCAAGAAAAATACCCAAACCACTGCATTGATAAGAATAGTGGCTGTCCAGCATGCCATGCACACTTTAGGAATACTTAATGAAAACTTATCCACATCTCTTTTTCTTTGCAAGCTTCCAGACTTCCAAATTGGAAACTCAAAGGCAGTCGTTCATTACCTCCTCCAAAATGCAAATCTCAGCAACACCACACTGCAAGAGGAGCCACCACAGCTTGATTTTCCCTCCTAGTAATTCCCTCCTCGCCAACTACTGCACTGCAGTCTTTCTGAGGGCTGTGCAAAATGCAATCGGGGGAGGGCTGAAAGAGCCCAGCAAAGAAACAGCCACAGGAAAGTTCCTTCAAATCATCTCACGTCCTCCTAGTCACGGGCTGAACAGCATAAACTGCAGAGTTTGGTGGCATTTCTTAGGATTCTCTCTGCTGTTCCTCCTCTCATGCTTCTGCCTACCATTTACTTCATTTTTCACAGGATAATCTGGGGAGAGTACTTTGTGGCAAAACTATACGGAATGAGGGGGAAAATAATAAACAATTTTGTTATAATAAAGCTACGTTTTATTCTCATAACTGTAATATTTTAAGAGATTAAAACCGAAAAATTTTAAAGTTTAGGACATTTTGGCATTTTCTCAGTTCAGAGAAGGGGGAGATACTGGTGGATTTTTTTTTGCTTTTGTTGCTTAAATTGGGGAGTTTAGTCAATTAACTACTTAGCACTTGGATGCTTCCCCTATACAATTAAAACTGCTGTGATTACACAACAGCAGCATTTTTGAGACAAGTGCCCAGCAGGGGCATTTGTAATTATTCCCCAAGTGTTCCACAACAGCAGCAAAGAATACATCCAAATATTAAAGAAGCTTTCACAGAAGGGATGGGGCTGGAAGGGACATCTGGAGACCATCCAGCCCAGCCCCTCTGCTCAGGCAGGGTCAGGCAGAGCTGCACTGCACAACCACCATCCATCAAGTTTTGAGTATTTGCAGAGAGTGACTCTACTACCACTCCTGGGCAGCCTGTTGCAGTGTTTGAGCCCACCCTCAGTCAAAACTTCTTCTTGTATTCAGGTGGAATTTTATCTTTTTTTTTTTCTTAAATTATGACCACTGCCTCTCTGGACATTAGAAGTCTAATTCATAATCTGAGTTATCTCCATCCCCCTCCACAGCTGCGTTTAAGAGCAAAGGGAGCAACAATGAGCCCTCAGTGTCAATTAGCCAGTTGTTGGCTCATTTGAAACAATAGGCTCATCACTGCTTTCCACCCCTCCTTCCCTCTGCCTCCTGCAGTGCCAGGCTCAAGGCCAGATCTTTCAGCTCATCGCAGCTGCCTACCATCAGCAATCTCTTACTCCTGGAGATCCAGGTCTTCCTTGAGGGAGCATCCTGCCCAGTTTCCTCTGGTTCAGCCTCACTGGAACATTAGGCAGGGCTGATCACATACCAGCAATGACACGGAAAGCTCAGAAACCTCTACAACCCTTCAGCACCTCCCCAGCTTCTGCAGCCCCCAGGAGAGGGACAGTAACCAGCAATCAGAGCATGTTACACGGGGATGAGTAGAAAGGAAATGGGAGAGTTTAGATGTAGATGCATCCTTTGGGGGTTTGGCTTAAAGCAGTGCAAAGGCTGGCTGGTTTTAGGGGCATGTTCCAAGGTTTTCCTTTCCTTTAAAAGGCCAATATAATGGGCAACATAGCTACAGACTCAGATACAATGAACACAACTACTGCCCGACTCCCCCACCAACAGATCGGAGGAAGAATAATTTCTCAAAGCTGTGCACAAGTCCTTTGCTTACTCTTTGCAGGGGCTCCTGAGTTCCCATGCACTAAACCAGCAATTTTAAATTTTTTCTTCTAACGTGGCTTAGTTAACTTTCAAATTCCTGCAGTCGACAATATATGTTTAGTTTGGGAGTTTAGGCTCCCAAACAAAGTTTTAGTTAGTTTTATTTTAAACCGTTATCTCTCTCAAAAAATTTACCCCTAAAGGTCATCTTCAGCTTCAAATCCCTTCCTTGGTTTGCAGACCACATGACATACAACATTTCAAAAACATAATCACAAATTTGAAAAGGGGAAAGGCAGGCCTGTTTGCTTTGAAACAGAAAAAAAAAAAATCAGAAACGCTATCAGAGCCTTTCTGTGTGTCTTAGGGCATTTCTGTATATTTCTGTTCTCCTTTGTTGAGGAACAGATCCCCTTTCCCTGATCTTACCTGGACACCTACCAAGTTCCCATCTCTTCATATGTATTACCTTGTATAATAGGACTCCAGTCTTAAGCTGGGAACTGTCAAAAGTGAAAAAATAACTAGAAATAAGGAACAATAAAACAATTATATCTTGCTGAAGTTGGGGAGAAGAAGGACCAAAAATACCCCTTTCCCCTAAAAACGGAACATAAATGGTAAAATAAGGTCTTTAATTATTTTTTTGTTGCTGCAGTTAGTCTGAGACTAGCACCTTAACACTTCTTAATCTGTTTTGCTTCAGGACAGTGAAAATTACTTCAAGACAGCCATGTGTAGCCTAGTTGCTTTCTGGCAGGCATTTACTCACCAGCACAGAGGCACACAACATTTCTTAGGAAAACACCACCAAACACCTAGCACCAACTTAGAAGACATGGCCAAGGAAAAAAAATCTTACAGAAAGATAGCAAGTCTGCTTCATGAATTATTCATGGTCCTGTGTGGGAGGGTAAAAGAGAAAGAGAAAAGGCCAAAAGAGTGTCCAATTATTCCAGCAGACTACTTCCTTTTCCTGCACCCTTCAGATGCCACTTCTAGATCACAACCTAAAAAGGACTTGTTATACTGTTATGTGAACCTACAAAAAGAACTTATTGTGACAAGAACATGAACTCCTGTATATAAACAGCATCATTAATTCACATAATTTATTACCGACAAGAAGTTCTTAGTTGCAGTGCTTAACATATGGTCCAGTAATAGTGAGCAAAAAAGCTTAATTTTTATCCTTTTCCACAGAGAATTTTGAAAGTGCCTCTCTACCTTCCAGCTTTATAAAGCTGTACCTGTTCAGAGGAAAATGCCACAGAGTAGTCCCAGAGCATCACCTGCTGCTCCTCTCCAAAGACACAACCCCCATCACTCACCTGAAGGACTGATGAATTTCCTATGTTCATGTCAAGAAGTTGAAAGGAGCACGTTTCACTTCTTTTATCCATTCCTAATTTAAAGCTTAAACTGAAGGCAAACAGGACTAACTTTTTTTTAAGAAGCATGATTTCTTTTTAAACTCCAGAAAAAGTAGAGCAGAACAAGGAAGGAAAGCACAACCCCAAACATATTTAAGGTACTCTTCTAACAGATTCGGGACTTTTTCTCCTCTTGCAACTAAGGTTAAATGCAGTTTTCCAATTTAGGCTGTGGCTGACTGAGGAAGCTGGTTATCACCTATGAGTTCTAATCATATTTTTAATCTATTTGAAATCAAATATCTGAGGGAAAGATTTTTGTGTGAAATAGAGATAATAATTTGCTTACCTTCCTTGCAAATACAACTGATTAAACAAAAAAACCAAGCCTCCATATACTATCATGCAACTTAAGTCCATCAGGCAGAATGCAGAACTTGCCAAATAGTCCATTCTGATTGTGTGCAAGACACACAACGAGACAGAACAACACTACAAGAGGTTTTATTTATAGAAATGAGAATGAAACTTGTTTTGACTTTTGAGGTATCACCTTCATTCATAACTAAACCAAGCCCAGGCACCGAAGATGATTTGTTAAATTAATACCATCAACTTAAAGATGTGAAAACACAAAGGACAGCAAGGTACTTTAGAGCATCATGCAATGAGACTAATACTACCAAAAAAAAAAAAAAGCCAAAAAACCCCACCAACAAAAACCCCAACTCGCACAACTGTCATGAGGTTTCTCAACACACATATTAAAAACATACACAGCAGAAGAATTGTTCCTACCTACCTGTTTACATGAAAAAAAGTCACAACACAAACCCCAGTGACACACAAGACTGCAGTCTGTGCTCCCGATAGATTAATACATTGTTTCCCACTGCTGAGAGCTGGTCTTGATTCAGTTAAAGCCTAAGCACTTAGGCCTTCCTGCTGGGAAACAATTAAGTCAAGTCGGTTTCAAGCATCTCCTATTAATACACAGAAACAGTTCTCACAAGCCTGAAGGCAGAAAAAAGTAGGTAAAGGCTGCACCAAACCATAACAAACTATAGCAAATCAAAAAGCTGCACTGAGACTTACTAGTTCACTAGAAAATTCATTGCAAGTCTGTTTACTTCATGGAGGAAGTCAGCACTACCATCATCTCAGTGAGTCAAGCATATCTACAAGAACGTTTTACATAATGGGAAAATTTTTATTGGGCAGAGGTTCACAGTGTTCTTAAATTTCCAGAAACTGCAGATGTAAAGATACTTCTGTTAACCTAAACCAAAACCAAGAAAAGAAACTCCTGAGATGCACGCTCCATTTCACAACACAGCTCTAATTTTACTGGCTACTGTTCTTCAACCTACTCAGCACAGGAAAGACTTACACTCTGGTATTAAAAGGATGGAAATGTGAACTTTGGAAACAGAGGTAGCTTTTAGACTACCACCAAAAGGTATTAAAACATATTAGCTAGCATAAAATTTTGGTTAGCATGTAGTTGCCATTTCTGAGCTGTGACACTAAGAACTGAAATAGTTTAAGGAAGCAGTTCTATTCTTGTAGAAAATTAGTGAGCCAGTCAGAACGTATTTACAAGAAAGCATGATACCCTCTTAGTTCTTCCATTTTCACTTTACTTTTAAAAGCTAATAAGAGAGCCAAGAATCATTAGGCAGTAATGAACTGAAAGGTGCTCCTTCCTTAACAAGGAAAATACTCTGCAACACAACTACAGTATAAAATCCAGTTTACTCAAACAAAGTAAAGTAGCTTGAATGAAGAGATCTTTCCTCAGTTTTCAGAGGGCTGATAACAGTTTAAGGATTATATTTCAAAAATCAAAGAGTAAATTTAAAACATTCCACAGGTTATATTATTCCTCTTAATCTGATAAAAATTACCATTTTAAAAAGGCAGATGATATTTTAGTTGCTGCTTTAAAAATATTTGTAACGATAAGAGTAATTTAATCACACAACTTTCTGAAAGTTGGAAATTGAATAAATATTCTGAATTAATGTCATGGATCACAAGTGCAAAAGTATCAGGATGAGAGTTCTAAAAGAGACTTTAAATTATGAAGCTGATCATAAACTAAGGCCTACTATGTGAAATTTCAAAAGCACAGAGACCACATTTGTTTTAGGACTGAAGTAGTATAATTCTATTACCATGACAGTACAAAACAGCTTTCCTAGAAGGCCACAAATCATTCAGGGGGCGACCCACGATCAGAAGCTCAAATTCAGAGAGTTAAGTTCATATTCAGCCAACCCTTCGTGCTGGCGCTCCATAACGCAATATATGAACAACTGTTTCTGAAGTCCTTATTTTTTTATCTGCTTCAGGTGATGCAAATACTTTCTAAAGCATTCTGTCCTACTGAAACATTGTCATCCCTCCACAGTACATCAAGACATCCCATCTCACTTTTCTTCTCATAGACAATTTATTTTACCTATGTATTTGCCAGCAAAAGCCACATTGACAGTCATGAGCAGAATGAATGGGAAAGGCCTTCTGACTCAAGGAACTATATGCTTCTTTTAAACTGAAAGCTAGTGATGGGGGCTGCCTCCATGGCACAACAGAATCAACCTGTAGTTACAGAAAAAGAGAGAAAAGCACATGCAGAACAGAAAACAACAGGTATGTTTCTCTCTGTTATCTGCCAATGCACTCGTTCATCTGAAGGCCTAAATTCTATGCCTGGAACACAGAGACCAAGACCAGCAATGCAGCGTCACTGCTCAAGTAAAAAGCAACATTTCTATGTTATAATTACCAAAGCAATCTCTTGGGTCCTCAGCACAGTTCCCAAGGTGTCCATCAATTCAGGTGGAAAACAAACAGCAGCGCAGCTCTGTTTCCTCAGGACAGCTGAACACTTCTGGTCAGTCTTGACAGTGCTGTACTTAGATGGATTTCACTACGTTAATCCACACACAGATATAAGCCCTCACCTCCATGAACTGGCAGGCTGCACTCCCCTTTTGCCTTACCAGAAAACTACAAACAGAAAAGTGTAGGCTTTGTGGTCTGCCTCAGGTCTTCCACTCAAATCTCAAGAGCAAGCAGCACAGTTCTTCCTACAATATTAAACATCTGGAAATCATGCTGGAGCAAGCTTGATCTGCCACTTTGCAAGATGGCCCTACAGAGCTCAGAACCCTTGGAGCTACTCCCGTAAGCTAAAGTCACACCATAAAACCCATTGCCTCGATTCTGATAGGAACATAATGGCAGAGAAGCTTCAGTAATTCTTTTCTACTGCTGTATCTCCACATGGTACAGGGAAGAATCTGTACAGTAATCCAAAACACAAAATTCACTGTGCAAATTAGGAAAAAACCTCCAAACAAAACAAAACAACAAAACAACAATTACACAAGAAATAACGTACTAATAAAATACCTAGACCAGAAATAAAGGATGAATTAGAAAAATAAATCATTGCAGCAGCAACAAAGAACTGTGTTCCAGCCCATTGTCCAGCCTCGACCCAGGCCACTGGTGAATGAGAAAAAGGAGAGGATGAAAGCAGGCAAAACAACACTCCACACCTGAAAGACTCCTACTTCTCTAATGGAAACTTGTGTCTTTCTACAGTGCTCTGCCAGCAAAGTTCCCTGTATCACATATTGGTTTCCCAGACCTTACACCTCCAGTCCAACTATCCACGAGTCCGAGTACACACTGGAGATAACCCTGAAGCCGCCTGTCTTCAGATGGCCACCAGAAACAATTACATCTGAGCAAACCGCAGGCAGTGGTTACTGATTTAATCGGTAATACTCCAACATCTATTTCCCCCAAGCATTTCTCCCTCATTCGGTATTGGCAGTACATCAGTTTTACCAGTCAACATAACACTGAAAATTCATCAGCCTGATTTCAATTCTCATACTGCCTGCCTTTCCAAAGTTAGTTAGTTTGGGTTGTCTAACTAGTTCTGCCACAGTCATAGCAAAGTTGTGATACTGCCAAAGAGGACTGACTGACCACACTGGGTATCTGCAAAAGAATGACCCAGTCATCACTTATTTCATTTAGTGAACACAGATGAATACCCTACATTAGCTTAGAACAATGGAAGCTGAACTCTTCTGTATTAATTTATAGCCATTATACACAAGCCTCTTTACTCTTGCAGTGAACATTTGGATATGTGGGGTAGCAGCAGGGAAATAGCACCTCACAAGGCACTTGTATGCAAGCATTAAAGCTTTCTAAAAACATTTGTATTTACAGGAAAATAAATAGAGACCAGAAGAACAGAAAGACATCAGTTTAAGGAATGCATTGTATGGGCTCAGGGAGCTGTTAACAGGGAACAAGGCCATACAGAAACGTTATTAAAACACTCAAAATGCTCTTGTTTCTGTTTTACTTAACATATATAATACTTGGCAATAGGCTCTGATGCTTGAGCCCTGGTAACTGACTACAACATTAAGATATTGGTACATCTTTATTTGGTCTTCACACCTCTTCCTTGGAATTTACTATACTTGCAGTAGCAAAAAAAAAAAACCCAAACAACCCAAACCTAAAATCATGACTTGGTTCTTGCAACTCACTTCACATCATCATGCAACATAAAACTCATGTTCAGTGGTGACTTAAACACTAGGTTTAAAGGTACAAAGTGAGTTCCAGTACTCTGCAGCTCGGGGCCTACTCTGAGTGACGGAGATATACGATTTCATTTTGGCGTCAGTAATAGCATCAAGCCTGACACATTACATCTAGTCTTAACGTAAGGCTCTAGCATTTCATTTAATAACTTGAGACAGGCATCCATATTTATTATCAAGAGCTTTCCTGTACATCAATAAATTCTTGCATGGGTGCATGGGACATGCAAGAATATTTGCACATACCTGAGCAAATAAAACCCTTCATTTATGCAAAATCTTATGTTTGATCTTTTATTTACTACTTTATTTTAAAAAATAGAAATACGTTTCCCTATCCCACTCATTTTTGGTGGGGGTATTACAGCCCTGCTCTTATCACTCCCTAGGCCTCCCCTCATTACCTTATTCACCTAAAAATAAAGTACATCCTCAACACACTACAATATGTTGTCACTTCTTCCCTGACTGTCCTGACTACATCCTCTCTGATCAACACGCCTGTGGGATAATGCTGTTGGATGCCATTTTGTCTGCAGGAGTAACAGTTACTCCTCAATCTCAAATCTAAGCACAGCAAAATGAAGTGACAAATTCTGTTAATTGCCAAATCTTAGCCTGTAAACAGAGTTAGACTCCTAACCAGTTGAAAGTTAAGGTAGGAGAGAGGAAGCAAGGCTATGTTTTGTTAATATTTAAGTATCTACCAAGAGAGTGCAGAACACTGTTAGCCTTCTCTCTGCACACTATTCTGGATAGTATTAGATTCAAGGCTTCCTATTCAGGGTGACCAAGGACAACTTTCTTCCTTCCTGATTAATTTCCAACTTTGGCTTTGGCCTCACTCACCAGGCCAATCATATAACTGAGGAATGGCAAATTTACATTTGATATGAAGTCGTATGGCTGGATGACATCACAGCTGCTATCTTTTAATTGCCTCTTTAAGGGCTGTTATTATTAGCAAGCTCTAATTTATTATTAGCAAACTGATAAAACACTAATGGCCAACACAACAGCTTATCCATTTTTCCCGTTACCACACTGAGTTATCCCAAAATAGATGATGAAGACCAAGAAGAATCATCCCTCTGCCTATTACTTGAACCTGCTATATTTTGAGGAACTAACAACATCTGGCAATCACACAAATCCTGGCCAAGGTTAGAGTAAGCCAAGAAAGAATTTGGCAAACTTCTCAGTTTCTCTTTTTGAAAACAGAAAATTGCATATGACATCCACTGGCTCTCTCACACCACTTCAACAGCTGGTAAACTCAGGTCAAGTCTGTTAAGCTAGGCTTCCAGCTGCTAGATCTGAAATTATTTAAACTTTCCAAGTCTAAGAAGTGGATTTTTGCTTAGCTACATCTTCTTCAAAAGAAAGAAAAAAAGATTAGTCTCAGTTTCTTATGAAAAAATGCACCTCTTGCATTTCTTGCTCAGTGCTATTTAACGCCACTAAACTCTTCTGCTAGCTGGTTATAGTTACCTTGATTCTGTAAATCACACTAAAAGTACTTTTACCTGCAGAAAAGATAACCTATTGTGACTAACTCTATTGCTCTTGGCCAACACCATTACTAAAAATGAGGGTTTGGGGTTTTTTCTACTTACGGCCCTGTGGTATGGGAGAATTCAAAGAGCTCAGCAACCTCATTCCGCTATCTTTGAAGCGATCCTACCAGCAAGGAGTACTTCACAAGTTCCCTTTTAATTTAGTTCGTATCTCAGCTCTAACTACTGCAGAGAGAGTCAAGGGTCTAATCACAGGTGTTTAGTACAACTCCAGATGCCAAGTCACGTGTAGAACTGGCAGGCCATATGGAAGATCACACACTTTTGGAGCATCAACCTCACACTCCAGGGGAGGAACTACAGCATTTAAGATGGTACCCAGGGCCTCTGTGTGTAGCACCATCTTTGTTCCCTGAGGTTTTTCTGAAGTCACTAGTCAGTCAGGCCTTAGGCAAAGAAATGCCATCATGATGTGTTTAAGTCAACACAGCTCTTTAAAATTAAATACTAGCGTAGAGGAGATCATAGGAACTCAAAAGACTCACAAGAGCGTTTTTGTTGTAATGGTCAGTCTAATTAATCTCTGGATTTTTAAATCAAGTATTTCTTAAGACTGCATTTCTTTAATGCTACAGTATCCCCATCTACACCGCAGCAGGGTATGAACATAACAGAGAGTCAACACTTGAACAGATGAGAGCTACAACAGAGGCAGCTGCTAAAATCTAAATCACCCACACAAAAAGCATATGATTGATTCCTTCCATACCTCCTTCCCATGGCGACAGCCTGTCCTTTTAGTATTTTATCTAATCACTTCAAACTGAAAAAAACCCCATACCTTAGCAAGTATTCCTGCCTTTGGAAAGTTTTTTTTAATAAAGAGAAGACCTTAAAAAGAAAAATACAGACATGGAAATAGTTCTAGGCAGAAGCCTGCTTCCACTAGGTATATAAATATTTCAATCCCAGCAGCACCACCTAATGGAGAGCTCACCAATTTTCCCCCTTCTTTAACATGACAAATATTTGAGTTTGGAGGTGTTAACAACTGGTACTTTAGCACATGGCCTAATTAATACTCTATAAAATCTGATTAGGTACAAGAGAAGCCAAACCATTTCTCCATAGACAAACAGGGTCCTTTTTTCTGCACACCACCATATTACATTCACACAGAAATTTATTAAGTACAATAAGACAATTTTTTAACCAGGACATGAGATTTTATGTAGAAATTTTTAAAGATACCTCAAACTACAATAAGTGTGCAGCAGTGCCTGCTACCTTAGGCATGTTTCAACTTGCCCTTGGAAAGCAAACCAGAGATGTCACTACCTCTAAAGTGTACAGAACATTGAAAAACCCCAACCTAAGATGAATTTATGCATTACCAGACATCTTCATGTTGCAATTCTGCTACAAAACACCCTATGGGAGAGGGGCAGCAATTTATTGCAAGCATCAATAAAGTGTGTAGCATGATGCCTGTTGTAAACTTCCACAATTTATCTCTTGCCAACAGACATGACAGAAGTTATGTATAAAAGGATCCATAAGAAGTAGGTTTTTTCCTCACTGCCTTTTGTCCTCTGCATTCGTTACATAAATCACAACATTTTAAGTAAAGGTTCAACTACTTTGAACTTTTCCAATTAACTCAGCATATGGACACTCTTGTTCTGGAATAACTGCCTTTTCATGTACGGCTCAGAGGACTTTCAAAGTCTGTCTGCCCCAGCTCATCTCAAAACAGTCACCTAATATACTCAGAGTTCATATTAAAAAAAAAACAAAACAAAACAAAGAACACCACCAAAAATCTTAGTAATTAATTCTGCAAAATTACAGCATCATACTTCGGCTATATGTACTAAATGCTTTATTTACACAAATAGGAAAATTCCAAGCTTCTTCCTCATTTATTTTGAGAAAGTCTCCTCTGTAAAAATATACAGAATGCAGTGGATAGATATTTATTTGCTTGTCCTAAATCTGTTTTTAAAAAGCAAATAAAAGCACACACAAAACCAAACAAACAAAAAACCCAATACAACAACAACCAAACAACCCCAAAAAACAACCAAACCACACGAACAGCCAATAGAGTAAATCCCCCAAAATTCCCTCAAAATCCTACTGGGCTAAAATACTGAAAGTTGCATGTCTGAATAATCCTTTTCAAAATGAAAGTGCAGTTCTCAGGAATTTGCCAAAATGAAAGAGGAATAGGGGAAATTTATGGTGCTAGCTAGTGAAAAATATCTGATAAAATTCAATACACAAATAACAACAAACCTGTTTTATCTTCCTAGAGATTGCAAGAGAATTCTTCTGTCCATGCTTAAAACCACACAGCTACAAAAACCACCTGCCAAACAGGATGAGCAACACAACAGCAATATCTACTAGCTGAACTACAGCATAGGATTCATTGACATTTCCATCACATATTGACATCATGGGTGAGTAGCAAGATGTACTTGCTAATCTGAACTATAGCATGCTCAGGTTCTGTAGATAGAAACATGATTCAACTCCTGACAAACAACAGGATATTACTGACTTCAAGTAATACTGTGTGTCATTAATTTCAAATGAAGTTAGCACACATCCTTTACCCATCTCCACCAAAACACCGAATTTTAGAATGCAATGAAAATATTACTGCATCAAAGGGATCCACAACTGCACAAGATGCACACATGCAACTCAGCAGTCTTCATTGATTTAGGTCTCCAACCTCCTTCTACTCAAACTGCCAACCAAATGGCAGCATTTTGAGAACATGGCATTTCACAAACACAAGCACTTTACCTTCACCTACTGAATACAGAACTGGTATCCTAATCAAGTTCAACCACAACAGTCATAATGATAAAAACATTCCCAAGCACAACATCCTCTCAAGGATGTTGTGCTGAACAGAAAAGAGGACAGTACAAAGGATGGAATAAGAGCAAGTGTAGAATCATAGGGTACACTGCAGTGCATCTTTGGTGACCTGGAAGACAAGAACACGTTAATTCACTTGGAGTGGGAGGTGGGGCAGAGAGAGAATCAGAGAAACAGGTAGCTAAAGAGAGGCCAAAGAAAAGTGGATTTTGCAGATAAAAATTACTTTCCAGAAGCATGAAAATAAGTACAATCCTGGAAACAGGTTATTTCAAGAGAAAAAAAAGAGTGATATAAATGGAAGTAAAGGGGAGAATGCAGTTATTTTGCTCAAGGGCAAGGATGAAACCACCTTGGAATCAAAGTCATCTGAGCAACTCTAAAATGACAAGAAATCTGACTGAAAGCAGGTCCAAATAAGTCACTTCTAAGAATCAGAAGAACTAGCTGGAGAAATTAAGAACATTTATACATATAAAATTTATATGTTTGTTCGGACAAACAGTATGGAAGAGAAGCACAGCACAGACAAGAGCAATCCATTAGTAACTGAAGAGCATGAAATGCAGAAAGAAGAGTCACCTGGGATGGTTTACAGGAGATTAAAACAAGTTAAATGAAAATTATGAAGTTATACTTCCTATGCAAAAATCAAGACTTAGATCTGCGAGTCATTAATTTACCAGCCTCAACACCCAAAGCAACCCACTATCACAAGGTTCCTCTCTATGTAGACACAGAGAGGGCACAGTCAATCTGGTACAGCACACAAGATCTTCATTAGAAAAACCTCTAATAATTGTTCTAATTATCTCCCTCTCTCACATGCACAGAGATGAGCTTACAAAACAAAATCCATTCACGTTGCTAAAATTTGGTTTATGAGTTGGGCTTTGATGTTACAAAGTTATTTTGGGCACAATTATCATGTAAGCTGGCTCCATAAAATAAGTAAAAAAATGTTACATTTCTAGAACATCCAAAGGAGAAAGCCAGGAACAAGTATAAGCACCGGAACAGCTACCACTGAAAATATTCTGTCCTATACACTCAGCTTGATAGAGCACTGCATGTTTGCTGTGGGCATCAATGGAAGAGTGAAGCAAGTGCTGTTTCCTGTCCCACGATGCTGACGGTGCAGGATGGCACAGCTCTGCAGAGGAGGCAGGATGGGATGACTCCACACAGCACTTGTAATTCACTCACTTTATCAACAGATGACGCTTACTGCCCTGCTGGGTCTCAGCACCTCATCATTTTTATGTCCTCAGATCATAGGAAAGTACCACTATTCCCATGTTATTAGAGATCAGGAAAATGGTCTGTATATGGAGCAAGAAGCCAGACACAAAATAAGCCACTAGCTGCATTGAAATTATCTTCAGAACTCCCAGACAGCTACCACCTAACCTGAGCAACACCCAAGTACCTCTTTTCTTTCCCAGTATATATTCCACACTTAAGAAAACATCCTGACAAGGCTGATAACCTCAGGAAGAACATCAAGTTCAAATGCACCAGAAAACAATAAACAAAACAATAGTGGATTAAGCATCAGCAGACTCTTAAGTCTTTACTCAACATGGTAATCCTAAAAAAAAGTCCTAACCACTTGACTGAGACATTGTGCTTCCTCTTGCTGTTTCTTAGGCACACTGAGTTTTGATTTTTCCTGGCATGGCAAAAAGTTTCAAGAGAAGGAAGTCACACTACTCTTAACTGGCCTGTGGCTTGACGATGAGAATACTCCCCAGGGAAGCAGGAAACTTGGACTGGAATCCCCCTTCTGCCCCTGGGACTCGGACATGATGTCACATCACTCAGCACTGCAACATCAAAGCCCCATGTTGGTTTGGCCAGAAAGGCTTACACTACACACATCTGCAGGAATGAGAAAAAACCAAAAGCCAGCCTCCAGGTCTCCTAGATCTTACACTGGCATCTGCAATGGACTATCTTCTCTTTCCTGACAGATGTCAAAACTTGCAGGAACAAAGTGGCAGCCAGGAAGGCACTTCTTATCTTACACTAGCATCTGCAACACACTTTTCAAGACAGATAAAATCCAAATTGCTTGTTTTCCTAGACACCCGAGAAAGCTGTAAAGACTCATGGCATTTTGAGCTTGTCTTCAGCGCGCCTATCTTACTTTATCTACAAAAACATGTTTTTCATATTAATGCAGAAACCAAAACATCAGATAAAAGTCCAGTATTACTCCAAATGTTAAATTTTTCTAATTATGAGCTACCATACAGTCATCACTAAAACATGTAAATGGAAGATTCATGACTTCTTTCACAAATATTTTTGACTGAAGTATTTGCTATTTGTGTGTGAAAAGATAACGTTCAGAGCATTTAAATTATACTACATAATTAATAGCAACTTTTACCATTGCAAATAATCTACAAAACGTTTCCTCTACACATAAGAGAAAACTATTTTACAAATCAACATTTTATGAAACCATATAAAATAATACCAGAACGATTAAATATTCCAACTTACAGCATTCCTGTTATGCCCACTGAGGTTCTAATGCCTGCAATTGGCAAAAAATTCAAATCTTGAGGTCCAAGTACACAATACCCCAAGTGTCAGTACAAGGAGCGAGCTGGGCATGGAATCCATCACACACATCCAATTTGAACTTCTGCACACACAAACATGTTGAGACTTTGCTTCCCATGCTGCCATGACTAGATGAACAGAAGAACTTGAAATTCTACTAAAATCACCTTTTATACATGCAGAATAAAGCAGCAGGGAAGAACAACTGCACAGAAATCAAAGGCTTAACATTTTTTGGGGGTGGAGAGGATTAGTGACCTACAGTTGTTGTATATAATTTTAGAGACACTCGCCCTGTTAACCTAGTTACAAAGCCAACAGTCAGTAGCAATTGAAGTCAGAATGGCAATAATATTTTGCACCAGAAGAGAAGATCTACATGAAGAAAACAAATACTCCCTCAAAGACTTTTTAAATATCTCTCCCTCTCTCTCACACACACAGAATTCTCAATACCAAATCACTTTTTGCCTCATTTTCTCTTTAAGTTCTAAGATGTTTCCACTGGACACTTTTCTTACTTCCCTTAGAAATCCTATGAGCTTTTTTGCATTTATTTCCTTTTCTCTTCTTTCCCATTACAAAAAGAGAGAGAGAACACATCTTCCTACATTGTGGGCACCTAATCATAGTTCATTGTAAGGTGACTCCCTTTTCCTCCCAACTCTCTAGTCCCTTCTTCTTATGCCATAAAAACATAGAAAAAAATGGAACGTTTGTGATTTGTCAAAATTAAATATACTGACTTTAAACTATCCATTTATGAGGGCATGGGCTTCCAGCAGGCAGAGCTGGGAAACCAGTTATACCCTCTCTGCCAGCCCTTCACTACCATAGTTTCTACAGCACCACTTCATCACCACAGGTTAAAAAGTTTAAGATAAAACCTAGTGCAACTACAGCACTCCTTCTTGTGCTACAATCACACCTTTATTCTGCTGCACAAAACCACACAACTCTCCTTCCCTTGGCTTCTTTCTTATCTCATTTTGAAATCTCCAATTTCTCCTACCACTTCTGGTGTTCCTGAGCCAGACATCAAAAACTCGAGGAGGTTTCAAATACAAACATCCTATTCAGAAAGTATCCACAGCTTAAAAAACCCCAACCAAACAAAAACAAGCTTAAACCTTAGCAATTCTTTAAGGAACTGTGCACAAGTGTACAGATACATTAAACCAGTGTGTAATGAAAGGTCTTCACACATCATAAGATGCAGCACATTCAACTAAGAAACACTATCATAACAAACAAACCCTAATGAAATCCAGTTACTACATCATCTAAGACATAAGAGATCAGAGTGTTTTATTCTTACAGTATCTATTCATACAAGACCAGTTTAGGATATTGGAGCAGATTTAAGTCATTCTTTTTTTTAAACTGCCTTTTCACCTGAAGAAGAACTATGATGGGCTGCTTATCAATGTATTTATATTCCAGCGGTTTAACAATACAAGTTAAAAATCAAGATTTTTGGCTTTTTGTATTTTCAGCATTGCCATATCTACTATAGAACAGCTGGACTTCAGTACCAAGAAAACCATTCCTCTTCTCTCCTAAAGTGCTCATTGTGGACAAGAACAATGTAAAGATCTAAAATACAACATGATCCCAAGATCATTTAAAAGACAAACTGTATTAACATGGACTAGTAAGACTGCATAAATAATCTTTGGTCACTAGCGATGCTAACTACTGCCATCTTACTGAGTTCTCCAAGGTATCAACAGTAAAAATGCTTACACAATACTCAAGTTCTCTGAATCCATGCAAGAATGGCTTTGCAAAATTGGTATCACCAAACTTAATTGCAGAAGGACTTCAGGAAAGCCTAAAGACTGAGTCATTTAGCACCCCCTTTTGATCAGAATTAATTTGCTTTGATACTGAATGCACTTTACAATTCTGTATTCTAGGTCCAGCTATTATCAGAAGCACCTCACCAAGTCATATTTCAGTAAAACACCTACCATTCTCATGCTGGAACGACACAACTTTTATAATCCCCTAGTGCCGACTGCTCGCAATGCCCAAGCTCGTGATACATCAGTGTTTCCGTTACCAAGCTCTATGACAAGGGGTTTCCCAGAGCTGCCATAAAAAACTGATTCCGTCCAAATGTTCAAGTATTTCTCATCTTAAATGAATAGCCCTCTTCCTAATCACCAAAAACAGCATCTAGATCTTAACCCATATGTGGTATGAGCCAATGGCTCATACAAAAGCCAACATGCAGTATATGCTATGGTCTCTCCAGTTCTGAACAACCATCAGTGCAGCCCTTTAATCCAAGCTTCTAGGCAAGTCAATAGCCATTTTAAAAACAGCTCTTTCCTAACTACTTCAAATTATACTATTTCATTTGTCTAAGCTAGACACTGCTAGTACCCCTTTACATCATGCACCAAACTCCTTTTCAGTCTACGAATGCAAATTCAAATTAGGGCTCAATAAGGCTACGTGCATCCTATGGGACAAATCTGCAAGGAAAATCACACCATTCTACTCAAGAAATAGAAAACACATAAATTACAACATACAGTATACAAGGCTCAGATCTCAACATGTTAGAGAAGCCACAGACCCAAAGAGACAGCATATTTCAGATTGTATCATTGGAACTTCCCACATTTTACAACTACAGAAACAGAAAAAGATGAAAGATGCCCTAATGTGTGGTAAAGATCCATGCAGAGGAGCACATACTCTCTGTCACGTCACACACAAGCTCTGAGTGGCAGAACACGAGATTTTACCTCTTAACATCAATACAATTTGTCCTGTTTTTCCGCAGGTAATTCAGATCTTAGGCACTCAAAGACACAAATAAATCAAGACGTAAAATGCCTTACCTTCCTATTTTATAAGCCACTGCAGTTCTCAGATTATGAGTCAGTCATAGGTTAATCTGCAGAGGAATGACTCAGTATAAACTTTTAAACATTCATTATTTTTCCTAACCTACAACACGGCGATTCATTCAACGCGCTAAAACGCGGCGTCGCGAATCAGCGCATGAAATGAATGGCGTGAAAACAAAACACTTTTCTTTCCGCTCACGGCAGGCAGACGCGGATAGCGCAGCGCCGGTGCAGGCAGGCGGACTTTGTGAAAATACAACTCCTTCCGCGCCGGCGAGGGGCAGCTCCGGCGGGTCCGGGCGCAGCCCCATGGCCGGGGAGCGGCGGGGGCTCCGCCGCAGCGGCAGCCGGGGGGACGCGCAGCCGGGACCGCGCTCCGCGCCAGGCGCGGCGCTGCCGGCAATGCCCCTTTAAAGGCCGTCGGCCCGCCCCCAGCACTGCATATGGAGGGAGCCAGGAGCGAGCGAGCTTTCTGCATTCAAACGACACATCAAACGCCGCAAGCGCCGCCGCGGCTCCCGGCTCCGCTCCGGCCTCGCCTCCCTCCCCTCCCCGCACAGGCACACACACCTCAA